>OZ012660.1:75729898-75936224 GCA_963942545.1 Oxycera nigricornis
GTATCAACTTCGTTGAGGTGTAAATCAAAGCGTCTTTGCAATCTTAAGAGCTGATTAGTTTTTGGGATATTTCGTTTGGGGGGGTTTGCTGTTTTGACCCTTTGAAGGTCATTTCTGTCTTGCGTTATATCTCGCCAACCAAACATACGATTTGCATGATAGAGGTGTCAGTCGACGCGTATCAACATTTGTGTGAATGTATAAAATTTTGAAAAAAATAGTTGTAGCCGTTTTTTAATTTAAGAAAAAAAAGTGCAAAAAATTAGGTTTTTTTCATAAACAATAAGTTTTTAACCTGATTTGCGTAATTAAGTAGACAATGTTTATAAAATTTATATACTCCAAACAATTTGTGTAGAAACAACATCAAAGCTTTTTCTCATGAAAACGTAAAAAATTCAATTAAAAATAAAAAATTATTAAAAGTCATCATAATTTTCAAGGTCATTTTTATCATTCACTATATCTCACGAACCAGATATAATATTTGCATCATTTAGGTGTCAGTTGACGTGTATTAACATTTGTGTGAAGTTTTTAACATTATAAAAACTCGTTTCAGCTTTTTTTTTTAATTTAATAGAAGAAAATGCAAAAAATTATAGTTTTTTTCATAAAAAATATTTTTTAACCTGATTTTCACAGCACAGTAATACCTGTTTATAAAATGTATACATTCTCATCAGGTTTGAAGGAGAAACCGGCAAAATTTTCTTCCTTGATGATAAAAAAAACTAAATGAAAAATAAAAAATCATTCAAAGTTACCACTTAAAGAGGGTTCATACGAATGCTTTTACTTTATGTTTTTTTTATTCTAAAAAAAGGTTGTAAATTCAATCAAAGTTTTAAAATATTTGCATAATTTGAGCAGATTTTAAATAGTTTTTATAGTCTTTTATTTAAAAAAATGCTTAAATTATTAAAACCAACAAAAATTTTCAATACCAAAAACGCACCTCACCGATTGATCCGCGTGAATATTCAATCTGTCCTCATCGACCAAAAACCTTACGTAACCAATGGACCCTCCCGTAGACGATATGATTCATATTAACTCATTTCTGTTACTGCTATGAATACCTTTCATTGTTGTAATGTTGTTGATGTTTATGTAGATATTACTGGGAAGTTGACCGTGTGGACCTCAAGGGTCGCACCTCGCGGCTTGTTATTATTTGAAGTAGTATTATTTCCATAATTATTATTGTGTTTAATATTTTAATATCTATGTAGATATTAATGGGAAGTTGACCGTGTGGACCTCATGGGTCGCACCTCACGGCTTGTTTATTTTCTATTTAATTTTTTATCTAATCATGAGAAAAGTAGCTTGAAGTATATAAATTTTATAAAAATTGAATACTGTGTTCCGTGAATCAAGTTAAAAATTTATTGTGTATTTAAAAAACCTATTTTTTCACTTTTTTTTCTTAAATTAAAAAACGGCTCCAACGATTTTTTTTTTAAATTTGATAAATTCACAAAAAATGCTGATACGCGTCGATTGACACCTTAACCATGCAAATTGTATGTTTGGTTCGCGATATATAACGTAAGACAGAAATGACCTTCACAGAGGCAAAACAACAAACCCCCCGACCGAAGTATCCCAAAACCGAATCAGCTCTTAAGATTGCAAAGACGCTTCGATTGACACCTCAACGAAGTCGATACGACTTTGTTTACGTGAGTTACGCTCGTAGAAAAAGTGTCCACGAACGTACGTACGTACGTACGTACACATACACACACACACATACATTTCCCTTTCTAAAAACACTTTATATATACTCTATAGACTTCAAAACGTAAAGAAATGTTGAAAATTTCAATTTCGATTTTCGAGGCGATTACAAGAACTTCCCATATACTGGGAAGTTAAAAATGTTGTTTAAATTTTTTTGAATGCCATCTGGGCGAAGGCAGTTTTTAAAATTGCCACCTGAAAATTGATTGACATTTTATTCTCCAAAACGTTCACATTAAAGTTTAACATAAGTACATAAAAGTCTTCATTGCCGACTATTTTCTTTTCCAATTACAGTAAGTCCATTTTATTTTTTACTGGAAATTTCATCAGCCATGCTATTTCCAATAGCACGCATTAATTCTTTGTTTTTCGTAACAATAAAATCTAACAAGGCATAAAGAGATGAAAATCTTTAGCTTATAATATTTTATAAATGTAATAAAGTAGATAAATACCCGTGATGGTTTCAAGCTTTCGCTCCATATTTGTTATGCGGGTAAGCACTCCTTGCAGGGTAGTTGCGTCTATGTGACGTTTAGTTAGTGTTGGACTTTTTGATTTTGTAGAAATTTTGCAAAAATTACTTCAAAAGTATTTAATACTGTATGAAGGTCTTACCTTTCAAAATTTTGGTATCGGCAGTAAGGCCTGACGCAGGTGTAGCCTGATAAACAGGTACAGGAACTGCGAATGATGCTGATGGCGAATTTTCTGTTTTGTCAGTCATGGTCAGTCTTCAAATATAATTTGGTGTCGATGATAGTAAAATATTATTTATTTTTAATTGCAATTATATATATTTGCGAAATACAGTCATGTAGCATTGGAATAATCAATAATTTGTCTTCATAGGAAAGACATACTATCTTGAATGCGACTTCGTTCATGTTGTACGTTACTAATTCTTCAGATCTATCTAAGTCTGCAGCCATTACTCCTATTGACCCTGATTCAACCGTCTCATGGTAAAAACTTCTTAAATTTGTAAGGCGTGTGCCAACTAGAAACTTTCCATTATTATAATTGAAGCTAAATATTTTTATTGGAGTATAAGGATGTATGCAACAGTAATTATCTGGTTCATTTGTACTGAGGAAATGTAAATAAGAACGATAACTTACTATATCCCCGTGAATATTTTTATGAAACCCGAAAGAAATATCCTCAATAATTAAATTATTCTTATGTACAATTTTGCTATTTAATTGCTGCAATATTTTGCTTGGCTTCTTTATCTTCTTTTTGAGAACGCTCATATAATTTTCAAATTTGTATGCTGAAAAAGTATTAATGAACCCAATTTCTTTAATACTGTCTGTTAAATGTAGAAGACTATGAACATTATATGTTACACTTTCTTCTCCATATACAGTTGGGAAATTTTCTACAAACAATTCGATCATATTTTTCGCCACTTCAATATTTCGTAAATAGTTTTTCGGACAAGATAATAACCGATATGCACCATGCAAAAGTAGGAAATGGTAGTAAGTATCAGAATCTACAATATCTTTCTGGACACGAATTCCAGTATAAAGAATAAATTGCCGAAACTCAGTGGCTTTCCATCTGGAAATTTCTGCTAAATCCCTCGGTTTACGTAAAAATTCCTTCGGAATGTGTGATGTAAGTGCAAGTAAACGTGTAGACATTTGACTTTTGTATGCAGCGCTAAGTTTTCTGCCGGAAACTTTTCCGTTTAAAAGTCTCAACATGATTTTCCTCGTAACCCCTAAGTCCAAAAGATGCATTGGTTCCAAAGGAAATTGGGAAACCATTTTTAATCCTGACGTTTCCAGCAGCATCTGCCTGTTACGAAAGTAAACATTGTGGTGATTCGAATACTCCCTCTGTTGAAAACTGCAGTCCGTTCTAAAAGTGGCAATATTGATGTTGTAGGTAACTACATTATTCACAGTTCTTCCGGTTTGAGTGCATTTGCTACAACCGTGAAAAAAATTGTGACCAACTATACCTCATACAAATGCTCTTTCTGGCGCGTCACATACAAAAGTTTGGATTTTAAATTGCAATCGTTTATTCATGTAAATCATACCATTACTATGTAAATTTTTGATTTCATAAGCAAAATCGTGCAGAAAATCGTCTATTTGAAATGGCTTCATCCTTCCCACGTATGCTGCAATCAAAATCACTGATATGCTCTTGATGTTCACTACACTTCCTAAAATTGGCCGCAAACTGAGAGATGAACTCTTGAAAAGAGGTAAGCCGTCTATTCCAATGTCTGGGATTACCTCATCGTAAGGAGCCAATATACTTGCGATTCCTTCTAATTGTTTCCCTAGTCCATAGTGGTAATATTGTCCAGGAGCAACAGTTCCAGGTGTAATTTTTTCTCTACGTTTAGTCAAACCTTTTAAACTGGTAGGCACGTCTAGGTGCTCTTCTCGCAGAATTCGTAAAAGGGCCTCACAACTTTCCCTTGGCGGGTTATATTTATTGTACCAATGTAATAGTTTGTCCTTCAGCCGGTTTTATTTCAAGGGATTCACAATTTCTCCACTGTCCAGTGAACCATCTATTAAAGGTGAATCTTCGTGTATTCCAATGCTCCGTGCAGAATTGTCCACAAAACTCACATTGTCTACATCCGCTCCTTCCATATTTAAATATGGATTTTCCGGCGTTTCAATGTTAAGTGAAGGACTATCCGTATTAATCGGTTGGTTTGCTGCTCCAGTATTTATATGTGCGGCACATTCTTCTAACCTACTTAACAGCCTTTCTCGTTCCCGTTTCAATAAACGCTTTAAGTGACGCTTGCTTATACCACGCGAACACATAGTGTTATTGTTTAACTGTTAATCTGAACAAATTAGATACGTAATAATTAATTCGTTTTATATTTATATATATTTATATACATATATATACATATATATAAACATATATATACATCTGTATACATATATATATAATATCTATATGCACGACCAAACAACCGAACTTCAAAAATCAATGATCGACAGATCCGTGCAATCACAAATTGATAACATGAGTTAATAATTCAGCCGTAAGTTGAAACTGTACATCGTATTCACATCTTTGTATTTCCTTTTGATTCGCTCGAATCACTTCTGCACATCACTCTTTACAATGTCAAAATCACTCACTTCAGCACAGCACTTTTTTTAAATTCGCAAATACTCCCCGTTCGGTAACCGTCGGCAGACTAGTTCCTTATCCTTTGGAATTTTAACACTTGAGACAACTATGACCTGCCTTGGTTAATTACTCACCTTGAGAATCCTTGCAGCCTTGTGTTTTTGCTACCTAGAAAACAAAACGAAACGAATATTTCTCGAAAAGATTGCTCGCACGATGATGAAAAACGAGCCCAAATTGCGATTTACGATGTTACATTGTTTTTAGCCATTATTCCATGCCATGGCAGTTGCGACTATGTCGCGACAATATGTAACCATCGCTTCATTTTTGCATTACTAGGTAATGTATAGAAGTTTTCAATCATTCAATGATTACTTTTCAGATTCCTTATGCATTCCTTTGGAATGCATTCCATTTTCCGACATAAGCAGCGATGAAATCATGCATTACCAAAGAATTCATTCCAAAAAGTCCGACTAGGAAATTATGTTGATGTTCCACTCCATAGTTACCTCTATTGTCAGCTCCAATGAAAATTGTACAACAGTCTGAATAAACAAGCCATGAGGTGCGACCCTTGACGTCTACAGTGTGAACTTCCCAGTAATACCTACATAAATATTAAAAATATTAAAGGAGATATTAGTTATGGAAATAAAACTTCTTTAAATAATAATAATGTACCTCTCATAAAAGTTATTGGAATGACTTAATATTAATCGCATCATCTACGGTAGCGTCCATTGATTATGATAGGGTTTTGGCTGATGCGCTGTTGATTGAATATTGATGCGGATAAATTGGAAGGGCGACACATTAAAAAGTCTTTTTTACGTTCTTTGTTATTTTCATATCAATGCTTGAAGGGAAAAGGGCACTAGCAACAATGAAAGCAGTTTTTGTTATTATGCCCACTATAGAAGTTTTGTCGCGAGGTGGCCATTTCGAATAGTTGCGTTGATAATTGCCATCACTTCGTCATAATCACTGATATATTATTCGTTCACAATTTTACATCAATGTGACCAATAATTATTTTATATTTTCTGTTGGTCTTGAAAAACCTTGAATATGCAGTAAAAATTAGATTCAATTGCATGTAAAAAATAAAATGTATTAATAATCATGGAGGAAGTAATGGAAACCCTACAAACACAAAAGAATAAAACTACTAAAAATTACAATTTTTTATTTGGTAAAAGCTCTTTGAAGCATATCATCTTGGAAAGTATTGACCACAAAACATTTTACAATTTAAAACTTTAATTACCACAAATGAAAATTAGATGTGATTTGTGTTGGTTTACAAAATTTAAGCAGTTTTTTCATTAACGGTCCTGCTCAAATTATGCAAATATTAATAAACTTCGATTCACTTTTCAGCCATGTCTTGAAAATAAGAGATATAATGTAATTGCATTCGTATGAACTCTTTTAACATGGTGATTTTGGATGATTTTTTATCTTTAATGTAGTTTTTTTCGTAATCATAAGAGAAAGTTTTGTTGGTTTCATTACAAAACTTGATAAGAGTTTATAAATTTTATTAATGTTTATTAATGTGATGTGCAAATTAGGTTGAAAATAAATATTTTTATGAAAAAAACCACTTATTTTTTCACATTTTTCCCTATTAAATTAAAAAAATGGCTGATACGATTTTTTTTATAAATTTAAACATCACAAAAATGTTAATACACTTCAATTGACACCTTGATGATGCAAATACTATATATCTATATTAGATATAGTGAATGACTTAAATAATTTTGAAAGTCATGATGACTTTTAATGATTTATTATTTTGAATTTAATTTGTTTGCAATTATGAGTATAACTTTTGCTGGTTTTGTTCTCAAATACTGTTTGAAGTATATAAATGTTATAAAAATTGATATTTGTAATTCGGAAATCAAGTTAAAATATTATTGTTTGCGAAAAACCGCATTTTTGTTTTTACTTTTTTTTTAATTAAAAAAACCGCTTCTAATTTTTAAAAAAAATTGCTCGAATCAAATATTAGTATGCGCCAATTGACATCTTAATCGTGCAAATTCTATGTTCGGTTCGCGATATATAGCGCATGACAGAAACAACATATCACCCGAACGAAGTGTCCCAAAAACTAATTAGGTCTTAAAATTGCAAAAACGCTTCGATTGACACCTCAACAAAGTCGATACGACTTTGTTTACTTGAGTTATGTTCTTAGAAAAACTGTTCACGAGCGTACGTAAATACTCACTCACACACACACATACATCTCCATATCTGAAAACTCTTAAAATATACTCTATAGACCTCAAAACGAAAAGAAATGTTGAAAATTTCAATTTCGATTTTCAAGGCGAACTTCCCATATACTGCAAAGTTAAAAAGGTTGGTATGCACCGCGATGATCGAAATCTTTGAAATGCTGCAATGAATCTGTCTGATGAATAATTCGTGATCGTTTTTAGATGAACTGCCAAGGTGGCGAAACACACAATCCATCTTTCCATCTTTCGATGTGGATGGGTCCGGCATAGTCCATTACAGTTTGCGAGACGTCGTGAGGATGTAACAAAAGAAAGATGTTGTCGACCTATTAGTTGATGTGTACGTATCTTCCTTCGTCGAGCAAACATCAAATTACACAAAACATAAGATTTTATTGGGCCCGTCCTTCCAGAATTCAATTCTAATGTCGGAGATGGTCCAGAGTCACAGTACATGGAACCGCAGTAAATAAACTTTCATATGATGGATTCCTATGGACAAGCGTTCCATACAATCCGTAGCACCACGGGCGAAACGCACATTGTTTTCCATATGATTTCTGTTATTCGTCAAATGATGAGTCGGTTTACGCACTACGGTGCTGCCGTGTTGGGTTGGTTGGGTGTAGTAGCAGCCTCCATTATGGCTCACTTAGGCCACTATAAGCCCATTGTGATACCATAAACGATTGACACGGCACTAGAGCCTACCGGATGACGAGTACCATTTAGAAGATTCTTGTATGAAATTGGACATGCAGCTTATATTTAAATCAGCTACTTTCAAGAGGCTGTTCAGGAATGATGAGCCTAAGGTTGGCATGCGTTTTCTGGATGGTGGTGGGCCTTCACACAGAAAGTGTTGGATTGTCTCTTCCTCGTCTTCCGATCTGCAACTTCGGCAGAAATCGTTGAAAGGAACACCCAATCTTTCTGCGTGTCTGCCAATCAGACGGTTCTGCCGTAGTATGTGGATATTTATCGTGTGAGATTTATCTTGTGGGAAAATATGTGGGTTTCTAATTCAATGATGAAACGCCGGAAAAATAGTTATAATGGTGAAACCACCCAGTTAAAAAATCGACGAAAGGGCCTAAGCATTGAATATATATATATATATATATATATATATATGTGTGTGTGTGTATATATATATGTATATACATATATATATATGTATGTATATATATATATATATATATATATAATATCTATTTGTGTGTGTAAAAATTTCTTTTTTTTCGATTGCATTGCTTCAACCCCATTTTAGGTTTTTTAACTTCCCAGTATATGGGAAGTTCTTGTAATCGCCTCGAAAATCGCAATTTTCAACATTTATTTACGTTTTGAGGTCTATAGAGTATATACAAAGTGTTTTTAGAAAGGGAGATGTATGTCTGTGTGTGTATGTACGTACGTACGTTCGTGGACAGTTTTTTCTACGAGAATAACCCACGTAAAGAAAGTCGTATTGACTTCGTTTAGGTGACAATCGAAGCGTCCTTGCAATTTTAAGAGTTTCTTCGGTCAGGGGGTTTGTTGTTTTGCCCCTTTGAAGGTCATTTCTGTCCTGCGTTATATCTCGTGAGCCAAACATACGATTGACTTTGTCAAGATGTCAATCGACGCGTATTAACGTTTGTGTGAATATGTCAAATTTTAAAAAAAATTTGGAGCCGTTTTTTAATTTGTGAAAAAGTGCCAAAAATTAGGTTTTTTTCATAAACAATAAATTTTCAACCTGATTTTCGGAACACAGTAACCAATTTGTATAAAATTTATATACTTCAAATAATGTTTGTAAAAATACAATCAAAACATTTTGTCATGATAGAGAGAAAAAATTAAATAGACAAGCCGTGAGGTGCGACCCATGAGGTCCACACGGTCAACTTCCCAGTAATATCTACATAGATATTAAAAATATTAAACACAATAAAAGTTATGGAAATAATAATACTTCAAATAATAAAAATGTACCTCCCATAAAAATTATTGGAATGATTTAATATTAATCGTAACATCTACGGGAGCGTCAATTGATTACGTAAGGATTTTGGTGCATTGGTTTGATTGATTATTCACGCGGATCAATCGGAGGGGGGACAGGTTACAAAGCAGTTTTTTCATTAAAGTTAAAACATGGTGCTGTGAAGACTATTGAAAATCTGCTCAAATTTCGCAAATATTAATAAGCTTTGATTGACTTTACAACAATGTCTTTAGAATAAGAGATTTAAGGTATTATGATTCGAATGATCCCTTTTTACATGGTGACTTTGAATGATTTTTTATATTTAATTTATTTTTTTTTGTAATCATGAGAAAAGTTTTTGTTGGTTTCTCTACAAAAACTGATAAAATTTTATATATTTTACAAACATTTATTATTACGATGTGCAAATCAGGTTAAAAATGAATCTGTCTGATGAATAATTCGTGATCGTTTTTAGATGAACTGCCAAGGTGGCGAAACACACAATCCATCTTTCCATCTTTCGATGTGGATGGGTCCGGCATAGTCCATTACAGTTTGCGAGACGTCGTGAGGATGTAACAAAAGAAAGATGTTGTCGACCTATTAGTTGATGTGTACGTATCTTCCTTCGTCGAGCAAACATCAAATTACACAAAACATAAGATTTTATTGGGCCCGTCCTTCCAGAATTCAATTCTAATGTCGGAGATGGTCCAGAGTCACAGTACATGGAACCGCAGTAAATAAACTTTCATATGATGGATTCCTATGGACAAGCGTTCCATACAATCCGTAGCACCACGGGCGAAACGCACATTGTTTTCCATATGATTTCTGTTATTCGTCAAATGATGAGTCGGTTTACGCACTACGGTGCTGCCGTGTTGGGTTGGTTGGGTGTAGTAGCAGCCTCCATTATGGCTCACTTAGGCCACTATAAGCCCATTGTGATACCATAAACGATTGACACGGCACTAGAGCCTACCGGATGACGAGTACCATTTAGAAGATTCTTGTATGAAATTGGACATGCAGCTTATATTTAAATCAGCTACTTTCAAGAGGCTGTTCAGGAATGATGAGCCTAAGGTTGGCATGCGTTTTCTGGATGGTGGTGGGCCTTCACACAGAAAGTGTTGGATTGTCTCTTCCTCGTCTTCCGATCTGCAACTTCGGCAGAAATCGTTGAAAGGAACACCCAATCTTTCTGCGTGTCTGCCAATCAGACGGTTCTGCCGTAGTATGTGGATATTTATCGTGTGAGATTTATCTTGTGGGAAAATATGTGGGTTTCTAATTCAATGATGAAACGCCGGAAAAATAGTTATAATGGTGAAACCACCCAGTTAAAAAATCGACGAAAGGGCCTAAGCATTGAATATATATATATATATATATATATATATATGTGTGTGTGTGTGTATATATATATGTATATACATATATATATATGTATGTATATATATATATATATATATATATAATATCTATTTGTGTGTGTAAAAATTTCTTTTTTTTCGATTGCATTGCTTCAACCCCATTTTAGGTTTTTTAACTTCCCAGTATATGGGAAGTTCTTGTAATCGCCTCGAAAATCGCAATTTTCAACATTTATTTACGTTTTGAGGTCTATAGAGTATATACAAAGTGTTTTTAGAAAGGGAGATGTATGTCTGTGTGTGTATGTACGTACGTACGTTCGTGGACAGTTTTTTCTACGAGAATAACCCACGTAAAGAAAGTCGTATTGACTTCGTTTAGGTGACAATCGAAGCGTCCTTGCAATTTTAAGAGTTTCTTCGGTCGGGGGGTTTGTTGTTTTGCCCCTTTGAAGGTCATTTCTGTCCTGCGTTATATCTCGTGAGCCAAACATACGATTGACTTTGTCAAGATGTCAATCGACGCGTATTAACGTTTGTGTGAATATGTCAAATTTTAAAAAAAATTTGGAGCCGTTTTTTAATTTGTGAAAAAGTGCCAAAAATTAGGTTTTTTTCATAAACAATAAATTTTCAACCTGATTTTCGGAACACAGTAACCAATTTGTATAAAATTTATATACTTCAAATAATGTTTGTAAAAATACAATCAAAACATTTTGTCATGATAGAGAGAAAAAATTAAATAGACAAGCCGTGAGGTGCGACCCATGAGGTCCACACGGTCAACTTCCCAGTAATATCTACATAGATATTAAAAATATTAAACACAATAAAAGTTATGGAAATAATAATACTTCAAATAATAAAAATGTACCTCCCATAAAAATTATTGGAATGATTTAATATTAATCGTAACATCTACGGGAGCGTCAATTGATTACGTAAGGATTTTGGTGCATTGGTTTGATTGATTATTCACGCGGATCAATCGGAGGGGGGACAGGTTACAAAGCAGTTTTTTCATTAAAGTTAAAACATGGTGCTGTGAAGACTATTGAAAATCTGCTCAAATTTCGCAAATATTAATAAGCTTTGATTGACTTTACAACAATGTCTTTAGAATAAGAGATTTAAGGTATTATGATTCGAATGAACCCTTTTTACATGGTGACTTTGAATGATTTTTTATATTTAATTTATTTTTTTTTGTAATCATGAGAAAAGTTTTTGTTGGTTTCTCTACAAAAACTGATAAAATTTTATATATTTTACAAACATTTATTATTACGATGTGCAAATCAGGTTAAAAATGGAATTTTTTATGAAAAAAACACTACTTTTCTAAAAAAATTTTAATAAATCGTAAAAAGCGCTTTAGCAATTTTTTTAATATATGAAAACATCATAAAAATGTTGATACGTGTCGATTGACACATTAATGATGGAAAGATTATATTTGGTTCTCGAGATATAATGAATGACGTAAATGACCTTGAGCGTTTAATGATTTTTTATTTTTTATTTAATTTTTTTTGTAAACATGAAAAAAAAATTGCTGATTTTTTCACAACAACTATTCGGAGTATATAAATAATATAAACATTGATTACTTAGGTTTGAAAATCAGGTTAAAAATTTTGTGTTTTTGAACTTTTTTTTAAAAATTTGAAAGAATCACAAAAATGTTAATACGCGTCGATTGACACCTTAATGATGAAAATCGCATGTTTGGTTCGTGAGATATAGCGCATAACATGGTTGACCTTCAAGGGGTGAAAACAGCAAACCCCCCCCCCCCCGGCCGAAGTGTCCCAAAAACTAATCAGCTCTTAAAATTGCAAAGACGCTTCGATTGACACCTCAACGAAGTCGATACGACTTTCTTTGCGTGAGTTATGCTCGTAGAAAAACATCCCGCGAACGCACGTACGTACATACACACACACATACATACGTCTTTCTAAAAACACTTTATATATACTCTATAGACCTCAAAACGTAAAGAAAAGTTGAAAATTTCAATTTCGATTTTCGAGGCGATTACAAGAACTTCCCATATACTGGGAAGTTAAAAATAAAAAAATCAATAACAGTCATCATGATCTTCAAGGTCATTACTGTCATTCACTATATCTCACGAACCATATTTAATATTTGCATCACTAAGATGTCAATCGACGTGTATTAAAATACCTGTAGTTTTTTAACTTTTAAAAATTCGTTCAGCCGTTTTCTAATTTAATAGAAGAAAATGCGAAAAATTAGGGTTTTGTTAAAAAAAAAATATTTCTAACCTGATTTGCACATCACAGTAATAAATTTTCATAAAATTTATACATTTTTATCAGGTTTTGAAAAGAAACCAGCAATAGTTTTTTCCATGGTTATGAGAAAAACTAAATTAAAAATTAAAAATCATTCAAAGTTATCATGTAAAAAGGGTTCATACGAATGAAATTACTAACTAAATTGTTGTAAATTCAATCAAAATTTTAAAATATTTGCATAACTTGAGCAGATATTTAATAGTTTTTACAGTCTTTTAATTGAAAAAACTGCTTTAATTTGGAAACCATCAAAATTTCTATCAAATTTGCATTTGTGATAATCATCGCTTTGAATGGTTAAATGTTTTTAAATCAACACTTTGCAAGATCATATGCTTTAAAAAGCTTTCATCAAATAAAAAATTGTAATTTTCAGTAGATTTATTCTAAATAATCATAAGATTTCAATTACTTCTTCCATCAACATTTGTAATACATTTCACTTTTCACATGCAATTGAGCCTATTTTTGACTGTATATTCAAAAAATTTCAAGACCAATAGAAAATATGAAGTCAATATTAAACTCATTTGTGTAAAATCCTGAATTAATGGCAATTTTGAACGCATTTATTCAAAATGGCCATCATACGACAAAATCTTTTCGTAATAACAAAAACTGCATTCATTTTTGCTAGCGCTCTTTTGTCCTTCAATCATCGATGTGAAAGTAACAAATAACGTAGAAAAGGTCCCCACCGAATAATTGATCAAATTAATCTACCCCCTTCCACCAAAAGCCTTACGTAATCAATGAATGCTCCCGTAGATGATATGATAAATATGAACTCATTTCTGTTACAGCTATGAATACCTCTCATTATTATTATTTAAAGTAGTATAATTTTCAAAATTATTATTGCGTTTAAAATTTTTAATGTTTATCTACATACTACTGGGAATTTGACCGTGTGGACCTCAAGGGTCGCACTTCGCGGTTTGTTTTTGAAAGTGCTGAGTTTTGTTGCAAAATATGCCAATGGAGTTGCGTAGATCCAGAACATTTTAGTCCGTTGCATGATATAGTTGATGACTGGAAAATTGATCGCAGATGAATAGGTGAAATATATTGTACAGTCATAGTAGTACATACTAACCACACACTTCAGTCGAAATTCATATTCTAAAATATCGATACCTCTTCTTTTTAGCCCTCCCATTCCACCTAAGCATTATCGCTAATCTTGTTCAATGCACAATCGTCGCGAAGATTGTGTAAACTCTGCCTCAATCTCAAGTACCCAAAACAAAACATATTAAATTAAAATTCTTGCGGATCGAATCAATAGTATTGAACATTTATATTTCTTCGCTTAGTTAGCTTCCTAAGAAATAACGTAAACAGTTCTCCGAGGTTACAATTAAGCAGTTAGCATTTCAAGAAATTATTTGTAGGTAAGATTTAGAAACGAGAACTTCAAATAAAAATTGATTATATTAAAAAGTTGCTTTTCGTTTTCTTTTTCCGTAAAAGTACTAAGTAAAAGTACGATGTCATTATTAAAAGTGCTTAGTAAAAGTACGACATTATTATTGTACAGCTAGTAATAATTCTGTTGTTATGTCATACGTGACAGTATTGAGTTTTTCTTGTTGATTTTCGGCATACCACAAAATTCGTTTAAAATTCTAGCCGTTTTGATCAACCTTGCCCTGTGGATACATTTTGGTAAATTCCATTGCAAAAATAAGACGGCGTATTCAAGAGAGATCTGCTCTAATGTTGAGTAGCAAGTCTGCTCGCATGTACGTGAGACTGTTTAGTGGCAATACCAAAGATGTGATATTTCAACCGATAAACACAATACTTATTGTAGTTGTGATGCCTTTCGCTTGGAATACACCATAGTGAGGTAAATAAAAGTGAGCAGGTGTTCAGATACTAGAAATTTTCATCATGTGATCGAGTTGCTTGTATTCACTCAAAATATGATCATATAACGGTTCGTAGTCATTGTTCCTTTGAAGTCTTCATGTAGTTCGTTGAAGACATCGATGAGCAGTCTAAAACGACTGGTTCAAGCTTTATGATGGTGATTTAAGTAGAAATCGAACAATATATCTTCCACTTGCGTCTCTAGAGTATGTTGTTTTCAAGTGTGCTTCACACTCGTCTTTTTCAGGTGTCGTTCCTGTCGAGTGCCTGATTCTTGAATCCGGAAACTATCAGTTTTTTTTGTAAATCCTGATCTTGTTCGGAAGTGCCGTGCGACAAAAGCAAGTGCTAACCTCGGTTGT
The DNA here is from genome assembly GCA_963942545.1 of Oxycera nigricornis. Lineage (NCBI taxonomy): Eukaryota > Metazoa > Arthropoda > Insecta > Diptera > Stratiomyidae > Oxycera > Oxycera nigricornis. The sequence goes on from OZ012660.1 coordinate 75,744,965, forward strand.
AGCAGTCCAAAGAAAACAGTGTTGATAAATTTACGAGACAGTTAATGAAATTCAAGGATTTGTGATATAAAGTGCGTGATTTATGGTTGTGAAAATACATCATATTTTCGAAATAAAGGAGTGCTTTTTCGTACTTAGGTGCAGTAAATATACACGTTGTTATCTTCTTAAAAGTTTTAGTGCTTTTAAAAGCTGTTTTAATTGAAATTTTCATATTTTTATGCGCACCGAAATATCCAATGCAAAGAATGACATTTCTCTATATTGTGTACAATTGTCAATTAGTGGCCTTCAGGAATTAATGAGACGAGATGAATTTTATCAACTATTCATTTCAAATTCGACGTTGGTGACAGCCATAATTCTGCCAAAGCCGGTCCCAAAGCCGGTCCCACACCCGGCTGTAAAAAGAAGAGGGTGGCTTTAGAGGTTAACTAATTAAGTCAAGTGTTCCCGTTTTTTACTTTTAATATTATATATTATATTTAGTGGTTTACTTCAATATTGACGAATTTTTAAAGTTTAGCATTAACCATAGAAAATCATTTTATAATAATTCTTGAAGACAAAAACTAAATTCAAAGTAATCATGTTACATGTATTTGAGAACTCATCCGATATGTTCAGAACCTAATCGTTAAGTAAGTTGGCTGTAGTCTTACATGGTGCACAAAGTCTTTTCATTGGAGGGCTAAAATTGCCGTAATATATTCTTGAATAATGTTTCGATATATAAAATTGTTGAAATCTTCCGCGAAAATTTCGGCCCCTCAAATTTTTTATGCCGTCCGCCAATGACAACCAGCACTACATGAATGTGTCACAAATACATACTGAAGCTCCTACCACAAATTATGTAGATATTCAACTTCATAGTTACTTGTATTCAAGGCTGTAGACAGAAAAATATTTCGGGGGGGAGGGGTGAGTTCATCTTTTTGTTTTGTTTTCATCGTTGGGAGGTGGAAATCTTCAAAAGATACCGATAAGCTCCTGCACCTCGGCATGCCGGGTTTTTACCGACTAAAACCACCTCCGTCTCCTCCAATCCTCTGTCATTATCAGTTTGTGTTAATTCCAATGATATCAAATCATAACGTTTTACTTTTCTCAAATGCATATTTGCACTGGGGCATTTGGCATCCATTCACATATTAAATAACAGTTAGGCTCTTATTCTCTTTAAAGTTTAGAAGCATAGTGTAATTTCGTTTGGATATTGTTATCAGTTCAAACATATAACAAGATTTCAAATTCTACTTTAGCTTACATACTGGAAATGAAAGAGTAGTTTAAGTGCAAATTGAACAACTTAAGAATTAAAATGTTTTCGACAATTTGTTTCATGAAATTAAGAGTTGAAAATTGCTGGGTAGAAACGCAGAATTTTCCTCGAAAACCATAAAAAAATTAAATGCCACCTAGATCAACTCACCAACATAGCCAGCTCTTGAGAAATGCACAAATAAAAATATGAGTAATAACAATAATAGTAATAACTATAACAAACAATAATCATACTACAAAAAAGTAGACATTTTATTCTTTATTGTTGTCTTTCATGTCAAGAAAATACCTTAAGAAATAATCGCATTCGCAACCAATCTTGAAATTTTAAAAATAGCTGGACCTTGCAGAAAGCGGCATCATGTACAATAAAGATGGCATGATTGTTTTCAAAAATTTTAAAACAAGACTTGTGTTTTCTTCTCTGTTAAATCAAAATGATAATAAATTGACGTTAACAAGAGATTTTGTCGAGGAACAGAACTACCCCGCATGTAAATATAAACATAGACACTTTCTTCTTTTCAAAATATATTGGGAAGATTGCAAACGAAAACTGGTATGTACCTGTATTTTGTAACATTTTTCAGTAGGAGTTTTTTTTTAATTTTTTGCATTGGTTGCTACTGAAAAATGTTCCTGAATTATTTTTCAATCTTTTCGTATGTATGCTGATATCTAGATGAGACGTTTTTTATTCCTGTTTAGTTAGTCCTAGGACGGTCCGAGAAAGGTCAATTCTGCGAATTTTCATATAAGAAGCTGGGTTATTTTAATTCCATTTTCAACCAAATTAATATAAAATTAATGCAACTGTAGTCTTATAATATTTTAGACCAAAATTAAGTTAATTTTGTAAAATAAAAAGTATCACAAAAGAAAATTTAATCTTCTAACCTTTTTTGCTGCGAATAAGTCTATAACTTCCTCCGTATTGATGTCGATTTGACGATGAATTGATATTAATACCAACCCAGTTAATCTTTCCTCACCAGTCGAATTTTGGAAATACGTTTTAAGACGCTTCATTGTCGAAAATGTTCTCTCAGGTGTGCAAGTCGTAACTGGTAATGTCGCCGAAATTTTGAAAAGCTTGTGAATATTTGGACACAGTTCTATATTGCACTTTCCATGGGCTTCAATTGCACAAGTCGCACGATCTACTTCAGGCTGCTGTTGGCATTTTGTTTGCCAAAACTCAAATTCAGATTTAATAGCATCACATTCCAAAAATTTACTATAAATTGGAAAAAAAAAAATTTTTTGAAACTGTAATCTTTCTTACCGCCTTCTGAGGGTATCAAAATAAAAAGCGGTTTTAGCGTAGAATTATGATCTTCGAATCTTGATTTCAACTGTGCAATAAAATCATCTAATAGTGGAATCATAATAGTAATTCTAAAATAAGTTTCTGGAGTTAGTAAATTTACATTTGGTCTTTGTTGTTGTCGTAGCACGATTCGTTGAACTTTAATTTCTTCGTCTACAAATTTAAGCAGATTTTGAGCAGTTTGGAAAATCAGTGGAAATCGTGAATCAAAATTTTCGCGATTGAATTGCACAGGAATGGCTTACAGCTAAGTTCAATGAATGTGAACTACAATGCACATATATAACTTCTGGGTGGGTTTCTTGAATTATTGCCTGCACACCTTTAAAACTACCTTTCATTGAAGAAGCACCATCATATTCTTGTCCGATCAAATAGCTGCTGTCAACCTCTAAATATTTCAGTGTCGTCAGAATTTTTTTCAGCCAAGTACTTTCTCTTAGTGCTTTCAACAGAAATAAATGTTAAAAAATCTTCACGCATAATAAAAATGTTGCCTTTGGTCTGGACGTATCGCACACAAATTGACATTTGGCCTTGCCGTGAAATATCAGTTGTTTCGTCAGCCAATACCGAAAAGCATTTCGCGGAGTTTCTCCACATACAGCAATCAACTCATTCTGTTTTGTTGAGCTAAAACAAGCCGCTAGGTGCGACCCTTGAGGTCCACACGGTCAACTTCCCAGTAATATCTACATAAACATCAACAACATTACAACAATGAGAGGTATTCATAGCAGTAACAGGAATGAGTTAATATGAATCATATCGTCTACGGGAGGGTCCATTGATTACGTAAGGTTTTTGGTCGATGAGGACAGATTGAATATTCACGCGGATAAATCGGTGGGGGCCTTTTTGGTGTTGAAAAATTTTGTTGGTTTTCAAAATTTAAGCAATTTTTTTTAATTAAAAGACAATAAAAACTATTAAAAATCTGCTCAAATTATGCAAATACCTTAAAACTTTGATTGAATTTACAACAATTTTTTTAGAATAAGAGAAAAAGTAATAGCACTCGTAGAACCCTCTTTACATGGTAACTTTGGATGATTTTTTTATTTTTTATTTAGTTTTTTCATCATCATGAAATAAAATTTTGCCGGTTTCTCTCCAAAAACTGATAAGAATGTATAAATTTTATAAACTGGATCACTGTGCTGTGCAAATCAAGTTAAAAAAATTTTTGTTTTGGAAAAATTTTTTTTTTTCGCATTTTCTTCTATTAAATTAAAAAGACGGCTAAAACGAATTTTTATAATGTTAAAAACTTCTCAAAGATGTTAATACACGTCAACTGACACATTAATGATGCAAATAGAATATCTGGTTCGTGAGATATAGTGAATGATAAAAATGACCTTGAAAATCATGATGACTTTTAATGATTTTTTATTTTTAATTTACTTTTTTACGTAATCATGAGAAAAAATTTTGATTAGGTTTTTACGAACATAGTTTGGAGTATATAAATTTTATAAACATTGATTACTAAGACTTGACAATAAGGTTACAAATTTATTGTTTTTGAAAAAAACCCTAATTTTTTGCATTTTTTTTGAAAAAAATTGAAAACCGCTCGAAGTTTTTTTTTAAAACTTTGATAGAATAACGCAAACGTCAATACGCGTCGATTGACACCTTGCTTAAAAAAATCGTACGTTTTGTTCGCGAGATATAGCGCATGACAGAAATGACCTTCAAACGAGCAAAACAGCAAACCCCCCCGACCGAAGTTTCCCAAAACTAATCAGCTCTTAAGATTGCAAAGACGCTTCGATTGACACCTCAACGAAGTTGATACGACTTTGTTTACGTGAGTTATCGTCGTAGAAAGAAGTGTCCACGAACGTACATACGTACGTACGTACGTACGTACATACACACACACACACACATACATCTCCCTTTCTAAAAACACTTTATATATACTCTATAGACCTCAAAACGTAAAGAAATGTTGAAAATTTCAATTTCGATTTTCGAGGCGATTACAAGAACTTCACATATACTGGGAAGTTAATAAGTAGCATTAAGCATTATAGCTACATTGTGCTGTAGTAAACTTGAATCGGCACATTTCATACGCATCCGCAATAAAGCTCAAAAGTTACGATCATTTGTATCAGGTTCACGATCATTAAATTTAATTGGACCTGAATCACATGTTCCTCTTAAAGACAATTCTTGCCTACCACATAATTTAATTATTTCAATAATAGGAACCAATTTTTTTCTATTTTCAGCTATCTGTACTGCGTGTATAGTATCAAGGTGGCTCACAATATCTCTTTGTACATGCTTGAAAACTTTTATGAAATTATTAGCTGCTAGCACAGAGGTTTTGTGATACTGGCTATCACTATGGCGTTTAAAATCGTGAATTGCGTCTTTCCATTTTTTAAAAGGCTGACTAACTAACGATTTCAATTGTTGATGCGATCCTTGACCCACAAACTCTCCGGCAAATAACACACAATATTTACACAAAGCACCTTGTTCCCATTTGGTCGTTTAAACCAACCATGAGAAGCTATGCAACCAGTGTAAATTTAAGCTTTCTCTTACCTTCTGTTACTGGAAATTGAAACGATTTTTTTGGATCTCAACGAGAATTTAGAAGCTTATATTTCAAATCATCGTTTATCTTATTCCTTACTCCTGCATAATTTCCCACATCTAAGCTGTTTTGCTGAACTAACATATTATTTTGGGATGTCTCCGTGGCACTGAAACTGATATTGGGAATGGATGGATGTGAATGTTAGTATCAGGCACAGTTAATAGCTGATTATCGTCACTTTTGATATCACTGTCAGGAGTGTCAGTCTTCTTAACTCTCTTAAACATGCAATCGAATAAAGTGTTTTCCTTCCGACGTTTAAGCATTTTGGATTGAAATCTAGAACAAATAAAAATTTGATGGATGTATATCGATAAAGTGGCAGTAATTATTATCAATCTACTATTTCACCATCAAGCGTATCCCAAGTAAGCATTCTAAAACTTAACATTACCGGTATACATCTTTATGTACAGTAATGTCTTGTTAATCCTTCTTTTGATATTTCAAATTTCCAATTTCAGTTGTGGACAAAAAATTTCACACATAACCGTTTCTTGAATAAAACAAGTATTTAAACAAAGCCAAAAGAAAATATTTATGTGATTATTTTGGGAAGACAAGTATTCATTGTTGGGCTATTACATATCATAAAAATAAAATTAATACCATAATACCCTCTTCTGGAAAACATCAAAATAATATAAACTCAACGTTTTGCCCGGGCAAAAGTTTTCACACGCTAAGTTTGAAAAGATATGATATTGGTGAAAGCCTCGGGAATTTTCGACAAGAGGGAAAATGTTGCATTGTAGTGGACAATTGGTTGTTCAGGTAAAGAAGGCATATTACTGTATCATTGCTACTCACCTGAAAGATAGTTGCGCTAGTGTATTCACTTGAATCACTCAACGCTATGCACTTGCAACACTTTAAACTTGCAAATCAACACTTTCCACTTGCACTTTACGCTTTACACAACAAACGAAACACTTCTTGCTTCTTCAGTCGCGTGACTTGTGGTTAGCAAATTGACATATGAATCCCGTCAAAAATGTGTAATTTAAGTTGACGGTGCACTGAATTCAAATTTTTGGGTGGAAAATTGGAAGCATTGCAGTGGACATAAGCTATGAAATTTGAGTTAGAACCACTTTTGGATTTACAATGCATAAATGATTAAACATCCTCGGGCTCAATTTTGAGACATATTTTTACCACTTACACCTTAATTACATCGCACCAAACTTTGTAAAATCGTTAGATTTCGCGAAATTTCTCCTAAAATACACAATTTTCCAAACAAAAATCGAAACATAGTCGATCACAAATCCATTAGATTTTTCTCTTATTTGTGTGTGGCTATTAAGTAGTTAAGTGTGTCGCTGGCATGTGGGAAATGTCGTCGGATTATATACAGGAGCACCCGATTTAATTCCCGGAAACTCTATTTGTTTGAATTGCCAAACAAAATCTGGACAAGGCGATGTTAACATTTGACAAGATTTTGAAATCTCAGTACCCAAATCTTGCATTGTGATTGAACAGTATGACTACTTTTAATCATGGGAAAATTTCGGGGGGCGGATCAAACCCTGGCTATCCTCCCTGGCTACGGCCTTGCCTGAATTGTCTGATCAGATTGCTTACTGCACCCAAAACCGTGGTAATAACTCTTATGGATCAGCCATTTCATGCTAAACAATCACGTGATGAATCTGTGATGATGGTAAGACCGTTGACATGACTGGGCCAAGAATTAACAAACCGATGATTGATAGCTAGGCCACTGGGCATAGTAGTAAGTGTTTGATGAAATTGGGTTTGATGATTTGGCCGATCCTTGAAGGATCAACCCTGATGATAATGTCCATGACTAGTGAGTTCCTAAATTCTGGGTCTGCAAGATTAAGTAGCTTTAAAGAAGCCAGTGTTTGTGATGTTGAGAGATGGCAGTGGGTTCGAGATAACTTTGATCATGTGAGCGGTGATTGAAACTGTATCTTTTTTGTAGTGAGAGCATAACATAATTGAAAGTGAGGCATTTTTGCAGAGACTTCTACCATCCAAGTCCCAGAATGGTTATGTTTGACTGGTGACATCAGAGTTGTAGATAATTAGCTAATTGCACAGTGATGAAAGACAGCTATGACCAAAGCATATATAGATAAACCAGTATATGTTGGCTTCCTATGGACAAGCGCTCCAAACAATCCGTGGCACCACAAACGAAACATATGTGGTTTTCCATATGATTTCTGTCATTTGTCATATGATGAAACGGTTTACTTGCTACGGTGCTGCCATAGCTTATGGATATTATTTTCGTTGATCGTGTGGGAAAATACGTGGGTCCTTGAATTCAATGATGAAACGTCGGAAAAATAGTTGTAATGGGGAAACCAACCATTTGAAAAATCGACGAAAATGCCTTAGCCCGGAATACGCCATATATATATATATATATATATATATATATATATATATATGTGTGTGTGTGTGTGTGTGTGTGTGAATTTGATATTTTTGGCCTGCCTTGTTTCAACCTCATTTTAGGTTCGCCAATGCCATATTAATATCTGTTTTCACTGTTGGGCGGAAACCAACTAAAAATAGCAACAATCAACAACATCTAAATCATTTTTTTGAAGTTGTCTCTCGGCTGAAAAACCGCATATTTGAACACGCAAGTCGCAATAGGAAACAAGCAAACAACTTACGTTTCTTCGAAACATCCGTTTGCTAAAATCAACATCAATCGTTATCATAACTACATTGAATAGCATAGCTTCATTATATTCCATAATTCCATTGAATATCATAGCTTCATTGAATATCATAACCTCGTTGAATATCATAACTTCATTATAATTCACAGCTGCATCCCACAGACAAAATTGCAACTAAGCAATTTAGGCTTCTTCAACCATATAAATACGTACTGATCATCTAGATCAAGTCAGTTCTCATTTAGTATTCAGATCACAAGGGAGTCAGTTGTCATAAGTCATAGTCAGTGGTCATAAGTAGTAGTTCAGTCATTGTTCTGTTCTCAAGTTCAATTTATTGAAGTCAATAAAATAAAATGTTTAGTTCATAAAGCTAACTTTGATAAAATATGTTATTCTGTATTTCATATTTATAAATAATATAACTCACGTAATACTGCCTTTCTTTAATATGGTTCTGGATTAACAATTTTCAAAAAGTCCACCGAAATGCTTTATCCTGTGTACAGCTGGCAGTACGTAAGATACGTCAATTTTCGAGAATATTTGGCAGATGCTTCGGGTAAAATTTGTTTCCGAAGATCGAGTTTGCCTACTGCCTATTCTATATACTGTGGTTGTGACACAGTGTCAATGAGCAACCGTACTATTTGGAAAAGGCTTGTGAAGTTTCCGTAGCCGCCAGCAATGTAGATTGTAAACCAACGCAACTCGTTGAATCATAGCTAGACCGAAGGTGAGTTTCCGGAGTTTTAGCTTTTGTAAAATGCGAATAAAGATATTCCGGGAAAGTTTTTTTGGTTTAATTATTTTTTTTGGACTTGCTCGGCGATAGGAAATATAACTGGTGCAGTCGATAATGAGATTCAATGTTGAAAAGCGTTAAAATTGCAAAATATAACACAAATAATAACGCAAATAAACGTGATAATCTGTTCGCGAATCGCGGAGGTTTACTCAAACGGAACAACAACCTATTTCATGAAAGAGCAAGAACAGTTGAACGGAGGTCTTAAAAATTGTTTAAAATCTCTGGTGAGGCTGATAGGAATCTTGCCACCCAAATAATATAAAAACTAATAAAAACCAATCGTGTAAGGTTGTAAATCAAGGCGTGTACATTTGCTCAATTCGGCAATGGGAATATATGAGATGGAAGAATTATAAAGACAGCTACATCAGAAGAAAACCCAGCTGGAAGAGGCAATTGAGGTGATCCAGCAGCTCGAACTAAATCAAGAGCGAAAAAGTAGTCAAAGAGAACAAAGAAATATTCAGGAGCTAAAACACCTGCAACACAGGAACAGCTATTCGGGGACAGAAGAGACAATCATAAACTCCTTCAACGCAAGTGTCGAGTTCTATTCCAACACCATCCAGGATGACACAACCAGAAGGACGGAAATCCTAATGATTTTCTATGAGAAGATTGTGGGAGAAGTGAAGAAATGCATTATCTACCTCCGCGAAGTGGACAACTGGCAGAGCATCAAGGTGAAATTGAAGCTTCGATTTAAACCTGAAACCGAACCGATCGATATAAACCAACGCATCAATAGTATCAAGGCAAATAATGTGAGTGAACTAGTTTTAATTATTCTAGAGTTAAATATGCAAATAGACAATCTGTTAGTGGGGTTATAAAGAAGAAAACTATTTTGACTTGCGTAATTTAGAATCATTGCTCGTAAATGTAAAAAAAGAAATAACGAAAGGCGTTTTGCTGGAATTGATATTCGATAAAACTGACATTGATGGCATAGTTAAAATAATGCATAAACGAAGACACGTACGTACGTACGTATGTACGTTCGTGGACACTTTTTTCTACGACGATAACTCACGTCAACAAAGTCCCATCGACTTGGTTGAGGTGTCAATCGAAGCGTCTTTGCAATCTTAAGAGCTGATTAGTTTTGGGAAACTTCGGTCGGGGCGCTTTGCTGTTTTGCCCGTTTGAAGGTCATTTCTGTCATGCGCTATATCTCGCGAACCAAACGTACGATTTTTTTAAACAAGGTGTCAATCGACGCGTATTGACGTTTGCGTTATTCTATCAAAGTTTTAAAAAAAAACTTCGAGCGGTTTTCAATTTTTTTCAAAAAAAGTGCAAAAAATTTGTTTTTTTTTTCAAAAACAATAAATTTGTAACCTTATTGTCAAGTCTTAGTAATCAATGTTTATAAAATTTATATACTCCAAACTATGTTCGTAAAAACTTAATCAAAAGTTTTTCTCATGATTACGTAAAAAAGTAAATTAAAAATAAAAAATCATTAAAAGTCATCATGATTTTCAAGGTCATTTTTATCATTCACTATATCTCACGAACCAGATATAATATTTGCATCATTAATGTGTCAATTGACGTGTATTAACATCTTTGAGAAGTTTTTAACATTATAAAAATTCGTTTTAGCCGTCTTTTTAATTTAATAGAAGAAAATGCGAAAAAAAAAAATTTTTAAAAAAAAAAATTTTTAACTTGATTTGCACAGCACAGTGATCCAGTTTATAAAATTTATACATTCTTATCAGTTTTTGGAGAGAAACCGGCAAAATTTTATTTCATGATGATGAAAAAACTAAATAAAAAATAAAAAAATCATCCAAAGTTACCATGTAAAGAGGGTTCTACGAGTGCTATTACTTTTTCTCTTATTCTAAAAAAATTGTTGTAAATTCAATCAAAGTTTTAAGGTATTTGCATAATTTGAGCAGATTTTTAATAGTTTTTATTGTCTTTTAATTAAAAAAAATTGCTTAAATTTTGAAAACCAACAAAATTTTTCAACACCAAAAAGGCCCCCACCGATTTATCCGCGTGAATATTCAATCTGTCCTCATCGACCAAAAACCTTACGTAATCAATGGACCCTCCCGTAGCCGATATGATTCATATTAACTCATTCCTGTTACTGCTATGAATACCTCTCGTTGTTGTAATGTTGTTGATGTTTATGTCGATATTACTGGGAAGTTGACCGTGTGGACCTGAAGGGTCGCACCTAGCGGCTTGTTTTTAAAGAAAATTTATCCGTGAATACGTCAAAGTAGCACAACCAATAACTAAGTATCTGAAAAAGGATACGAGAATAAACCCAAATGATCCAAATTACATAGAAGCCTTCAAGAAGTTTAAGACTCCTATAAGCTTACTCCAATCTCAAAATTCCCATATTTTAACAGGCAGTTTCATCTAACTACTGAGGCCTCCAACTTTGCGATAGGAGGCGTCTTGTATCAAGTTGACCAACCTGTCTGCTTTGCTACACGAACGTTCAATTCACACGAGAGGAGTTACGCGACAACTGACAATGAATTTTTAGCCACTATGTGATCGGTGAGTCATTTCCGTCCATATTTTTATGTCAACAAATTTATCATATATGTACACGGATCATCAGCCAATCCAATATTTGCAGGCCAAATATAGAGGTAAAAATCTATCGCCTAGACACCAAATGTGGCTGCTCAAATTAGGCGAGTATCAATTTAGAATTGATTACTTAAAAGAGCACGAAAACAAAGTCGTTGATTTCTTTAGACGAATAAAACTTTTCAGTGAAAATGAAACCTCAACTCACATTCTGACCTAGGAGTCTTATTAAATAAAGAAGATGATGATGAAACCATGGCTACAAAGCATTCGGTGGAAGAATAACTCTTGACTGCATCCCTATGAAAGATGAAATAGGAAACAAGTACAGTGGAATCCCTCTGCAGCGGACAGCCACAAGACCGACGTAATTGTCCGTTGCAGAGGAGTGTCCGCCGCAGAGGGGTTTTGAAAGAGCCTCACATCGATTTATAAATGTGTGTATTTATATAAAATATGTGTATTGTATATGCATATGTAAATCGTAAAATTGAACAAAGGATATAATTAATTCACTCATACAATAAATGAGGATATCTTCGTTTGCATAGTCCTTTTCTGTTAACGATTTCTTTTTCATTATACATAATGACTTCAGTTATTAAATGAAATCCTTTGATATCGCCTTTCCTTTCGTAAAAGCTTTGTAGTTTTTTCAAACTTTCAAGGCTCTTGTAGTAATTCTCAATAGATAAATCAACCGAAATTGAAAATTATAGTGAAATTTAGCTTACGCATAAATTAAACAAAGTCTTCTATCCTTCGATATCCATATTTTCTTCAATTTCGCTAATTTCAATTGGGTAACTTGTTTCTTGAACAAATTTCACAATATCTTGCATTACCAAACAGTTGTTTTCCGTTGCTAAATTTTCATCTATCTGTGAAAACTCTCGAGCATCCATATTCATGTTAGATATCTTTACGAGTTCACTGATATTGTCCGTTTCATCTTCATTTAATCCACTATTTGCTGTATTGTTTTTTTCGCATATTGGAAAACCAGCTTTTATAAAATATTTTGTGATTGTCGCAGGTAACACTGCATTCCTAAGCCACATGATTGCTGTTAAAACGTTGTCTTGGCTAACTCTTGGACGGATGGATATTGTTGGAAATCAAGTGATTTAAAACTAACTCCCAGTATTTTACTTTAAAATTTTGTATAGCCCCGTGATCTAGCGGCTGTGAAGTTGATATTATGTTTGGTGGAAAGAACACCAGCTTAATGTTTTTAAGATCAAGATGAGAATGGGACGTAGCATTGTCAAAAAAGAGTAAAATATGTCTTACTTGGATTTTTTTAATCTAAATCTTCCAACCACTCTGTCATGATACCCGTCGTCATCCACGTTTTCGAATTGAGCTTCCAGCTGATTCCAAGAGATTCCATATTTACTCCTTTTAGTTATGTTGGTTTAGCAGCCTTTCCGATTGCCAATGGCTTTAACTTTCTACCGGCCATACTTGCGCAAAGAAGTGTAGTCAAAGGTTCCTTGGCGATTTTTCCCCCTTTACAACTTTTTGCTTTCCAGCATAATGTTTTGTTTGGTAAAGCACGATAAATCAATCAAGTTTCATCGGCGTTGAATATATCTTTCAGTGCATATCCGGCAATGATTTTTCCAATTTTGGATATCCAGTCTGCTACCGTATCTTCATGGACTGATGCCGATTCTCCACATATTGCCTTGAATGTGATGTTGTGACGTATTTTAAAGCGATTCAACCAGCCGTGAGATGCTTTAAATTCTTTTGTGTTCAATTCCTGAGCAAACTCTAGAGCCTTTGTTTGAAGCATAAGACCCGATATAGGAAATTTTTGTAAACGTGCGCGCCGAAATCACTCAAGCACTGCTTTATCAATAGTAGCGCCCTTTACCGACTGTAAAATGGCGGTTTGTTTAATCGGAAATTGCATTGTCGTGAAAACATCGCAAGAGCTCGTCTTTATTTCCCAAAATATTGCCAATTTGTGTTTTCCCAACTTTAAAACGCTCCGCAAGCACCCACACAGAACTTTTATTTTTCGAATTGTAATCAATAACTTCAAATTTTTCTCTTAAAGAAAGAAACTTTTGCGGTGCCATTATGTCTATGCGCATATGTACATGTGTATAAAAAGGAACAATATAGAGCAATATCCACCACATAAATATTCAAATGATTGTTACCGTTCAAACTAAACACCAAAATGAAAGGATTTAGCGACTTTATTAAAACCATCTTCAGAGAACATATGTAGGTATGAATCATGTGGAATGCGTGTACTAAACATGAGATGGGGTTCTGCGAATTCATTGGAAACTTTAAGACATACATATCTGTACATATGTATACGAAAATATGTGCAAAACACACTTCATATACGAATAATAAATAAACAAGCCGCGAAGCGCGACCCTTGAGGTCCACACGGTCAACTTCCCAGTAATAACTAGATAAACGTTGAAAATATTAAACACAATAATAATTTTGAAAATAATACTACTTTAAATAATAATAATGAGAGGTATTCATAGCAGTAACAGGAATGAGTTAATATTAATCATATCATATACAGCAGGGTCCATAGATTACGCAAGGCTTTTGGTGGATGAGTGATGATGATAGATTACCACAAATGCACATATGTTTGAAATTTTGATGGTTTTCAAAATTTTAGCCGCTTATTTTAATTAAAAGACTGCAAAAACTATTAAACATCTGCTCAAATTATCCAAACATTTTGAAACTTTGATTGACTTTATAACAAAGTCTTTAGAATAAAAGATATAAGGTAATATCATTCAGAAGAACCCTTTTCATATGGTAACTTTGGAATGATTTTTAATTTTTAATTGAATTTTTTCATATTCATGAAAAATGTTTTTCTGGTTTCTCTTCAAGAACTGATAGGAATATATGAATTTTATAAACATTAATTACTGTGTTGTTCAAATCAGGTTAAAAAATATTTTTTATGAAAAAAACCCTAAGTTTTCCCATTTTCTTCTATTAAATTAAAAAAAACGTTGAAACGGATTTTTATAATGTTAAAATAATCACAAAATTGTTAATACACGTCGGTTGGCACCTTGATGATGCAAATATTATATCTGGTTCGTGAGATATAGTGAATGGAAGAAATGACATTGAAGATCATGATGACTGTTAATGATTTTTTATTTTTTATTTAATGTTTTCTGTTATCATGAGAAAAAGTTTTGATGACGTTTTTACAAGCATTGCTTGAAGTATATAAATTTTATAAAAGTTGAATACTGTCTTTCGTAAATCAGGTTAAAAATTATTGTTTATTAAAAAAACCTTATTTTTTGCACTTTTTTTCCTTAAATTAAAAAACGGCTCCAACGATTTTTGAAAATTTGATAAATTCACAAAAATGCTAATACGCGCCGATTGACACCTTAACCATGCAAATCGTATGTTTGGTTCGCGATATATAACGCCAGACAGAAATGACCTTCAAAGAGGCAAAACAACAAACCCCCCCCCCCCCCCGACCGAAGTATCAGCTCTTAAGATTGCAAACACGCTTCGATTGACACCTCAACGAAGTCGATATGACTTTGTTTACGTGAGTTATGCTCGTAGAAAAAAGTGTCCACGAACGTACGTACGTACACACATACACACACACACATACATCTCCCTTTCTAAAAACACTTTATATATACTCTATAGACCTCAAAACGTAAAGAAATGTTGAAAATTTCAATTTCGATTTTCGAGGCGATTACAAGAACTTCCCATATACTGGGAAGTTAAAAATCAGTAGGTTTTTCATTGTATCATATCGTCGTCATCAATGCAGGACCTTGTAACTATAATTTTTGGTGAAAATGTTTTTGGGTTAATTTTAATGTTTGCATTGCTTTTGAGAAGGCTTTTATTGCAGTTACAAGGTCCAGCACTGACACAGACGATATGTACATAGTAGTGTCCGTTTGGAGATGTCATGTTCGTTTTTTGCCACAGAAAATGTGTTGTCCGCTTCCGTTAGAGGGTGTCCGTTGCTAAAAGGTTGAAAATGCATTGTTTTCAATTGCTTTTTGCCGGAGTTTGATAAAATTGTCCGTTAGGAGAGGTGTCCGCTTGAGAGGAGTGTCCGCGGGGAAGAATTTTACTGTATATGACACAAATAATTTTAATCACCAATAAAACGCGCGAACCAGAAATAATACATACAAAACATCGCTGTGTATGATTTCCAGAATGTTCATGATATTTTCAGGAGATTTATAAAAAAAGGCACAATAGGTCATTTTTCTGAAATCTCTGACCACCATTATAATATAGTCCAAGAAAAGCTGCGAGGATTGTTTTCAAATGATAAGCAAATCAAATTTATTAGGTTCTCGCATAGAGCCGTAGATATAAAAACTGAAGTAGAAGCGATCAAACAAATATAATTGTACCAAATCAGGGAAAGTATGCGTTCTAACATTCAAAGAACGTTTAATTGCAATCAAAATTAAAATCTATTATCGCAAACTTTTGGAATTAATCAATATCGTGATTAATCAATGCGATCGGTGTCAAGAAGTCAAATATGATCGAGGACCACTAAAACTCAAATTTAAATTTACAGAGACAGCCTGTGATATGAATCAGCTTATTCAAATTTCATATCATTATGAAATTTTCGTCTTTAACTGTTATTGACAAATTCTCGAAATTCGGTAATGCGTATTACTTACGAGACCGCAATCATATAACAATTATTCACTCATTCGAGGAACATTTCACCAGAGTAGGGAAACCGAAAAAAATTATAGGCGTAAATGAGTTTAATGGCATATTATTGAAGGATTTTTTGAGAGCAGAAAATGTAGAGCTGCATTTAACTGAAGCTCATAGCCATAATGGACTAGGTGATAGTGAACCTTTTCACGAGACAAAAGCAGAAAAATTTAGAATCTTAGTTTCTCAAAGAAAACGTTTTCCAGCCCGCAGAATAATTCAACGAGCTGTTAGGAACTACAATTCTAGGTTTCACTCAACAACCAATTTCTCACCAAATGATAAACAATTTCATAAAGTAGATTACAAAAAAGTAAAATCACATCTAATTAGCAGTTAAGAAAAATATATATCACGAGCTAATATATTAAGAGAAGACTACGAAGAAACACGATCAAAAGGATTTGTTAAAACTAAAGAACGGCTAGAGTCAAACAGCAACCAAAGTATTTAAAAAATAAACTCGAAAATTTCCATCCAGTGAACATAAAAATACCTTTAAAATTCTGTAAATATCCTGATATTAGAATACATGGAGATAGCGATATAGTTGACATTGAATTTGCAGAATTAACCAACGATCAGCTAGTTTTATTAGATAATGTAATTATTTACATCCTTATGGATGGAGCAGCAAATGATATTTTAAAAGCAAGATTTGGGTTGAACATAACCAGAAATGATATTCAAACGTTAACAGGAAAGAATTGGTTAAATGATAATATTATTAATTTTTATATGAGCCTAATAACAAAGGAGTGAAAAACAAAATGAAAACAGTCATGTTAAGGCGCATGCAATGAACACATTCTTTATTTATTATATTGCACTCAGGATATGAGAGAGTAAGAAACTGGGCTAAACGAAAAAATATATTTGATGTAGATATTTTATTGGTGAAATTTTACGTATAGACAAATAATTCGTTCATGGTAGTTGTTAAATTTAAAAATAAAACCATTCGTTAGTATGATTCGTTGCATAGGCCTAACTTATAGGTATTAGAGACACTAAGTAATGAAATGAAAGCTACGAACGATATTGTTCCGAAATTTCAAGGCAACAAGACTTTCGTCTTGTTGGCCTCCCGGCGACGAGACAACGAACACTTGTGTAGTTCAGACGAATTCGGAGGAGGAGATGGCTGCTGGCAGGCCAGCTCAGCTCGGCGCGTAATCTCGTGGGTGCGTTCTCTAGCATCAGTCCCGGATCTCATATCCAGAGATTCAGCCATCAATTTGCCCGATTACATACCGACAAAAAAAATTTACCAAACAAAACAAAACATGCTAACTATCTTGTGATGCTATACATCCTACATAACTACTTACGGGTGGCCGTGTTATTTTCAATTAAGAAGACGAGCTTCAGCGTAGCTCGCCATGCGCAGATGTCGCTGCCTTGTTCCGCCCTACCATGACCTAGCACTTGCGTGTCAGCATATATTGTGCGCACAAGGCACACCAATTACTTACCTCAGCTGGAGTGACCCCTGTTCCTTAAGGTCAGAATGAGGGAGGATCACAGGGAAACTCTCGCTGATTAGGTTTTAAATCCATGTTTATTTTTTTCCAAACTGACTTTTTCAATTTATAATCCATTTTTCTGGATTTTTATCATTCATAATTATGGGTTTTAGCATAAGGGTAGAGAATTAAAAAAATTCCATCAATCATATTCATGTCAACTAATTAACAAACCTGTGTTTCGTATATTCAATTCAATTCCTTTACTTTCCGTCGATATTTATAAAAATGCATCAAATTTATATTTGTAGATGATTTTTTTCAAAATAAGTTCTCTCTTTGTAATAACTTTATCCACTTCATTATCGGTTTGGACACATTCTGTTTAACTTGAAAGGTAAAGGAACAAAAAAAATATGATAATTTTACCTTGTACTCTAAAATAGTTGATGTGCTTTACTACATATTGCTACAAAAAAACAATCATAGCAAATGAAAATCATGCCCATTAGTAACAGTGCAGATAAAATTGATAGCATCGATTTTGCTTTACAAGAAAGAAAAGTTAGACTAGTTTGACTACTACTCAATCTTTACATATTTTTGTTCTACTTTTCTTTAATGCACCGTAAATGATCCTTTCAATATATTCATTTATTTACATTTTTCACTTATGTATTTCAGTCTCCATTCACCGATTCGCGCTATCTTTGCTTGGGTTACATAATATTTGTAAATTATCGTAATGAGCCTATGTATTTGCATTAAGATTATATATATTCACGGTTTTCTTATTGTTTGGCTTTAAATTTTCGGCTTATTCTATATTCTTGAAACTTACAATATCTTTATTTACTATATCTTATTTTCGTCATTGTTCAACAATCTGTTCATGAAGAACTCTTCATTTAGTATCTAACTTAGAGTTGAGCCTTTAAATTAATTTTTAGAGTGAATTATTTGCATATTTTGCTGTTTTATGCAATGTTGTGTGTTATATTTACTAGCGATAGAAATTTAATAGAATAAAATAGTGAATGACGATTTTTTGTTTGTTTAAATGAAATGCCTAATCAATTATTTCAGGACGCGTCATGCTTTCATTTCTCTAGTTAATTAAGATACTTCCCGAACTTTTGAATCGTTTGTTCATTAGTTTTACACGCAATCACATCGCTCTCCTCTTCACAATTTTCGGTGAAAATCTTCATCAGCTCGAGAAAATGCACGGCTTCAAAGTTCAATTTAAAAATCACTTGACAAACTAGCTTAATTTCAAATAACACTGTCATCTTCTCCGGTTATCGAACAAAATTCCAAAAACAAGCGAAATAAAAGACAGGGCAGAACTCGTGATCCACGCCTACATACATTTTTCACATGGTGACGTCGAAATGCTTCAGTTTTCACGTGTTCAGATATAATCAAACTGGGAACTAATTAGTCACAAATATTCAGCATATAAAACGATGCTTTGAAGTCTAGTCACAAAAGTTGAAAAACGTGGGACCAATTAGGGACCAGATTCCTCGCTTTTTCACATTTCAAGTTTGTTTTGAAGCGAATAGAAAACTTATAGTTTGACTCGAAGCACACTTTCACTCTTTCTCGGGACACACACGAAGCTTTATTTTTCAGAAACGTAACAAACATCATAATAAATCGTACGGAAATCTCCTTTGTTCAGTTTTGCATTCACCCCGAAAAGTCAATCCGTTCCTCAAAACTCTCCGTCCGGTTATACCAGACCGCCAGCGACTTTACTCCCGATCCGTTAACGGTTCTCTTCCAAGAACTGGTTGGGTAGCTGCCAAACCAGATTCCCGTGTTCGAGCGGTGTGACTGGTTTTTAAGGTCATCGTAAATGAGGTGCATAGTTGCCGCTTCTGAGCGCACCATGCTACGCACCATTACAACTAGAAGAGTATTTAAAACAGAAATCCTTAGAAAAACTAGAAGTTCCGTTCGACACTACGAGATTGGTTAAGAAAAACATGATAGATTCCCCGCAACAAACAAATGGTAGCAATTGCGGAGTGTTCAGTTGCGTTACAGCAGAATACATCGCCCATGGTCACAAATTAACTTTTTCTCAAAAAGACATAAGAAACTTAACACTCGTACCTCGAGTAAAAAGACGTACAAAAGTTTTAATTAATTTAGTTGGAAACACACAAAAATGGCACTTTGGTACCATGATTGATACAGGCAGACGTGACATAGATGACCATATAAAAATAGTTGAATCCAATACACTGAGAAAAAAAACTAGTAAGATTTTAAAAAGATTTCCCTTTCATTATCTTACATATTAGTCTCAGTACTCTGAATAGATGAAAACTCACATCATTTTTCTTGATTTAACATGTTTTTTCCGTTTATTTCAAAGAATATATTTCAAAAGGCCGCCTTATTAAATTGACATGATTATCCGCTTGATTTACCGAGCAAAAATGTCATCATTTAATTTCAAATTGGTATTCCTCTTAAAACATCTACTTTTTAAGCTTTACTATGTTTTCCTCTTGAAACTATATGAAGAATTGCTAAAGTGTCGCGATGTCAATTTTAAACGATTTGCAGAGATCATTCTCGATCTGGTCAGTGAGCGTGTCGCGATGTCTATTTTAAACGATTTGCAGAGATCATTCTCGATCTGGTCAGTGAGCGTATTGTTATCCGTCGGAACAAATTGTGCGGTAGTGAATTTTAGTGCGGTGTTTTGGTGATTATTCAAGTATGTAAGGTAGGAAATTACTCGTGTTAACTAGTTTTAAATATTATTTTTGTAAAAAGAAAAGAAAAACTGTTACAGAAGAAATACAATTCGAACGTAATGGCGTTATTTAACGGTGATGTGAGTAATATATGTTCTTTTCAATCAATGGAGACCATAATATTCCCTGTGGTTCAATTAAATGCTAGTAAACGAACTTTTTAAATCTTGGGGTATATCAAGTGCTGCTATTACTTTGCTTGAAAAATATGGCATAAACAATACAAACACCTGCATGCCATGGAGCGTCATCTTGTCGAAGAATTTTTCAAAAATTACTACGAAGCTGGGTTGTATGCTATTCATGAAAAGTTTGCGAGAATGAAGGATATCAAATGTAAACACTTTTCGTTAAAGTACTTCTTATTTATGATCAATTTTATGTGCAGAGAAATCCACTCAGAAATGAGGAAGAACCAGACACAAAGCAACAGAAAGTTCTGGAATGGTTAGAAAATATTTCTAGTGACATTTCTAATTTGTCAAACTCAAAGGTTTCAAATGCTTACGCTGGTAATATCAGTCCTCCGACTAATGAGCATATTGACCAAATCGAATTGTCTCGTTGGAAAGTCCTTTTGAAAAGCACAATTAAGGGGCAAATAATATCAGCCTTTTATTGACCACTTCGTACTAAGGCAGGAAAGAATGTCATACAGGGATTTGAAAAAATGGGCTGAATGTATTGAGCTTTTTTTTCCAAACGAAAAAGCTGTAAAGATTATTTGCTCATATGTATTTCCAAACTGATTTGTACAGCAAATTGCTCTTTTAGACTACATATTTTCTGGAAAGAAAGCCATCGGACAAAAATTCTACAGAAAAGCTGTATTCAAGGTGGAATAATGTTAAAAAAAACACTTAGGTAGAAAAATACACTTTCAGGGGAGACAGACAGTATAGAAGACTCTAGTAAACGTCTAGAGGAAGTGTCACTAGGTACGCTTTTGTTGTGTGAATAAAACTATTATTTTATTATTTTATTTTAGATACATTTGTCGAATTGAAATGTTGGTTAGCCAACAATATTTCTCCTTGGAATACTATTTTGAAAAATTGGAAAATAACAACCTCTAAAAGAGTGACTCAATTTAAGGGTGAGCATAAGCTGCTGTCAATATTGAAGGAATGGCCGAGATTTAACGGCCCTGATGGATATCAATTGGTTGGTAATATTTTACCAATTGAAATCATGTAAATTTATTTAATTGCATACAGATTGATGTTGATTTTGAAACGTTGTTTCCTGGAAGGAAAAACAACTTAGTGTATAAATATATTCAGTTTGTCTGCAAAGTGGTACCACTTTTTAAAACAGAAATTAGGGATAAGCACTCTAAGGAGCAGCTTAGTACTCTTGAAGATCCTTCTATAAGTATCGGTATGCTTTTTTATGTAATTACATTGTACTACTATTATTATGAGTTTGTTTTAGATTGTAAATTTTTTTTGGCTGTTGTGCTGCTGTTTGCCATACTGCATCCTAGGCGGCAAACAAAGAGTGTAAAACCATCAATTTTGGACGGACAATTGGATTTGGCGATTCATTTACTCTCAATAAATGATTTACAATCTGCTATTGTCAACATTTATTAAATTAGATGTTTGCTTAAAACTTCATCATGTTTACAACATAGAATACTCCAAAAAAACAAGCAAGTTTGGAAATTTTTGGAGAATTACTTTTTTGATATGTACACTGAAAAGAATCCAGAAGTCTTAAACGTAATCAATAAGCTTAATTCCATTTAAAAATTGACAATGTTTGAGCTCCACTGTTTTAAATGTAAAACAAAGTTTTTTCAAACTAATAAATTGATACAGCATTTGAAAGTATTTCATGGAATACCTAATACCTATACTTTTAAATGCAGTCAAAACTTTTGTAACCAGAAATTTGCAAACATTTATTCTTTCAAGAAACATCTGATTAGACATGAGAAACAATATTTAATTTTAAATGCGAACCAAATAAGTATGAATAACATCCACCCTGATGAATCACCAAACAATCAAGTACACGAAAATCTCAATGACACAAAATATGTAGTATTGATACTAACTTAGAAAATTTCAAGAAATCTGCAGTGTTATTTTTGTTACAAACACATGAAAAAATGGAAATGTCCAGGGTAAATGCTCAAAATATATTAGAGAATGTTGAAAAATGTTTCATGGCTCCCATATGTAAATTTCTTGAGAAGAATTCTGATCACAATATTCAAGCCCTTAAAAATTTACTTAGTAACCCATTTAAGGAGTTTAATACGGAATACAAATTATTCAAACATTTGATTTCCGACGGTATTTATAAGCCACCATAAACTATTGTTTTGATTGTTCCTACATTATCTGTGGCTCATACTGACATAACTTTAACTGACTTTTCGTTTCAAATAAGACACTTTTTAGAGGCTTCATCAATGTTTGAAAACATTTTAAGATATATGCGAGCTGTTGAATCGTCTTCTGAAAGTAATCATTTCTTAAATTCTGTATACTGGAAAAAAACAAGATCTAAATTTGGAGCCGACATAGTGCTCCCAATTTTCATTTATTTTGATGAATTCGAAATCAATGATCCTTTGGGTTCTCATTCGAAACGGCACAAAATCTGTGGCATATACTACAGCTTTCCTTGTCTCCCGCCACAGCTGTTATCGAGGCAAAATAATATTTTCGTCGCTGGTTCTATAAAGTCGATTTTTGTTTCCGAGCTAGGCTTCAATCACTGTACTAAACCGTTAGTCGATATTATAAAAGATCTAACAGAAAACAAAATGAGCATAAACATAGCCTCAGGTGCTTTCGAAATTTCTTTTCATTTGGTTCAAATACTAGGCGATAATTTAGGGTTGAATGAAGCATCAGGTTACACTAAATCATTCAATTCTAATTATTTTTGCAGAATTTGTAAGAGAAATAAAAAGCAAACCTCCAAAGATTGCTTTGAATATGTAAGTTTTTTACGTGACGACGAAAACTATGCGTAAGATGTGGCTGTTAGTGACTTTCAGATTACCGGAATAAGAGAGGAATCCATTTTCAATAAGATAGGTTACTTTCATGTGACAAACAATATTGCATGTGATATCATGCACGATATTTTCCTTGGGGTATGCAAATACAATCTTGCAAAGATTTTAAATGATTTTATTTATACAAAAAATTACCGGAAACAAATGTTTCCATATGGTAATACTGACATAAAAAATGTCAGCCCTCCTATCCAAAACAAACATATCAAAAATGCTGCATTTAAAATGACTGCAAAGGAAATGAAATCGTTCATCCATTTCTTTACTTAATTTATTGGGGATCTAGTACCATCTGATGATTCAGTTTTCCAATTCTTAACAGTTTTAGTTTAGCTGGTAGATGAAATTCTTTTACCGTGTTTTAATGAAGAAATTCTTAATGACTTAGCAATGATAGTGAAAATTCATAATGAATCTTTTCAACATTTGTTCAACGAAGCGTTGAAACCGAAATTTCATAATCTAGTTCATTACAGGAAAGTTAGAAAAATTCTTGGTCAACTAAGAAATCTGTGGTGCTTTCGTTTCGAAGCTAAACACAAACAAGCCGTGAGGTGCGACCCATGAGGTCCACACGGTCAACTTCCCAGTAATATCTACATAGATATTAAAAATATTAAACACAATAATAATTATGGAAATAATACTACTTCAAATAATAAAAATTTACCCCTCATAAAAGTTATTGGAATGACTTAATATTAATCATAACATCTACGCGAGCGTCAATTGATTAAGTAAAGATTTTGGTGCATTGGTTTGATTGATTATTCACGTGGATCAATCGGAGGGGGGACAGGTTACAAAGCAGTTTTTTCATTAAAGTTAAAACATGGTGCTGTGAAGACTTTTGGAAATCTGCTCAAATTTTGCAAATATTAATAAACTTTGATTGACTTTACAACAATGTTTTTAGAATAAGAGATTTAAGGTACTATGATTCGAATGAACCCTCTTTACATGGTGACTTTGAATGATTTTTTATTTTTAATTTAATTTTTTTTGTAATCATGAGAAAAGTTTTTGCTGATTTCTCTACAAAAATTGATAAGATTTTATAAATTCTACAAACATTTATTATAACGATGTGCAAATCAGGTGAAAAATGAATTTTTTATGGAAAAAACACTACTGTTCCAAATTTTTTCAATATATTAAAAAAAACGCTTTAACGATTTTTTTAACGTATAAAAACATCATTAAAATGATAATACGCGTCGATTGACACCTTAATGATGGAAATATTATATTTAGTTCTCGAGATATAATGAATGACGTAAATGACCTTGAACGTTTAATGTATTTTTTATTTTTTATTTAATTTTTTTTGTAATCATGAAAAAAACTTTTGCTGGTTTTTTCACAAGAACTATTTGGAGTATGTAAATTATATAAACATTGATTACTTAGGTTTAAAAATCAGGTTACAAATTTTGAGTTTTTGGAAAAAAACCTAATTTTTTGGACTTTTTTTTAAAAAAATTAAAAAACGGCTCCAAGAATTTTTTTAAAAATTTAACAGAATCACATAAATGTCAATACGCGTCAATTGACACCTTGAGCAAGCAAATCTTATGTTTGGTTCGCGAGGTATAACGCATGATAGAAATGACCTTCAAACGGGCAAAACAGCAAACCGCCCCGACCGAAGTGTCCCAAAAACTAATCAGCTCTTAAGATTGCAAAGACGCTTCGATTGACACCTCAACGAACTCGATATGACGTTGTTTACGTGAGTTATGCTCGTAAAAAAAACTGTCCCCGAACGTACATACGTACGTACGTACATACACACACACACATATATACATCTCCCTTTCTAAAAACACTTTATATATACTCTATAGACATCAAAACGTAAAGAAATGTTGAAAATTTAAATTTCGATTTTCGAGGCGATTACAAGAACTTCCCATATACTGGGAAGTTAATTATACAAAACATACGCAAAAAATATTTCATCACGCGTCAACATTCCCTTTTCACTAGCTAAAAAAGCTTCTTTAAAATTTTCTACTTTGCTTGCGCAAAATGAGTTCGACTACAAGCAAATAGATTTTAAGGATAAGAAGAAACAAATTACGTTTGAAAGTATGACATACTTCACTAATTTAGAAAACTTGAACAATTGCAATTTTGAACACTTTTCTATTTTTAAAGTTAAAAGTATAATATATTGGGGCATGAAATTCAATATTGGTCACATTCTTACAATAAGTAACCCACCAAGACTTCCCCATGTTTATGAAATTAGCAACATTGTTAGATGGGACCATAGTACAATTGCATTTGTTTGTTTAAAATATAAAGCTGTGGCTTTTTTGCCCCATTTTCAAGCATTTTCTGTTGCGAATGCCGTAGAACATTCATTTACAATATTTCTATTGAAACCAATTGTATTTGATGGTCCTCCAATCCATTTGTACACATTGAATACCGGGTTAAAAGTGATACGCTTAAAGAAATATTGGAGTACTATATAGAATTAGAAGTTTATTAACTATAGTCATTATAATGAATAGCTGCTTATTTTGATAAAACTGAAAATTTTGTAAAATAATAAAGCATTAAGTTTCCTTCATGACTTGTTATTAAAATGAATAATGTTGTGTTATACAATTTCCATTTTGTAATTAATTTAGATATACATCAATAAAAAATTATACAATATGATTCCATTGTTTGTTATCAATTTTATTCTCTATGATAAAGACGTGAAATGTTCTAGTTATACTGGTGAAATAATATGATCTCTAGATGAAATCAATAAGAAAATCATCTGAAATTCAAGTGGTGCTCTGTTCAAAGCTAATAATAATTCATTTTAGTTTGAACTAGATAGTCAGCTGAACCATAACCGATTTCTTATTATTTTCTACGATGATTCCTATTAAATCAACAGTCATTTTAAATGCACCATTTTTGATATAATTGTTTTGGATAGGAGGGCTGACATTTTTTATCTCAGTATCACCTTTCCATATGTTAAACAAACAAAAGGAAATTCAAAAATGCGTAGGAATTTCTTCTTACTTTTGTTAGAGTTTACAGAGTACATTTTTCTCAGTGTAGACATAACGAAATTTCTGAAATTAATAAGCGGGTCAAAATTAACGAATATTTTAATAAAACTCAAGAACATAGCCGAAAACAATAGAATCACTATTTTAGCAAGAGTAAATCTCCAAAGACAGAATCGAAAATGACATTTATTACGATAATTTTTGGAAATTCAATTGTCGAAAAGTAAGATTGAACACCTTCAGGACAATGTCCTCTCTGCAAAGTACGGGATTCCACATCCAAACATTCTAACCGATGTAGAAATTCAAAGATATGAAATTGATGTGAATAGAATGCAATACATACAATGAGAATTCGCTAAAAATGGTAATGATACGCTTGTGTTTGCCTTAAAGATCCCTAGAGAATTTGTTAATATTCAATTGAAATTAATTATTCCAATGCCTTATAATCAATTCAAGGAAGTCGATGCTGACAATGAAACAGTTCTTACATATAATAATCTAACATATTTATTTCAAAAATTTAAAACACTCAACGAATTAGACTTAAGTAAACATTATATATATCTAAAAAAATGTAAATTGATAACCAATAAAAACATTGAAATAATGCAAATAATAAACCAATCGTAATACAAAATTCCAAACAATTAAATATAACACAAGATTGAAATGAAAGAAATATTATCGTCAATGGCAATGTTTTAATCCAGATTAATAATTGTACACTAAAGATACTAGATTGTTACTTTTCACATAATGTAAATAAAATTCAAGAGAGGTTCTATTATCCTCTAAATGAAAATTATGAAAAAATAAATGGAAAACAGAACTCAGGAGAATTGTTATCTAGAAGAGGCAGAAGTCACATGTACCTATAATGCTGTCAAAAATAAAAAAGTGTTGTCTGAGGTGAAACGAGATCTCACTGCAAAATTACACAGTACACATGTCGAGTGACAGACATAGCGTCAGCAATTTCGAGAAATAAAAGCATTGATGTATGTGCGGCGTGGCCCTCAGTTCTTGATCACACTCCGTTAGATTTCGTCCGTTTTAAGAATTTAAAAAAATAATGAAGATATTCCCGGAAAGTTGGTATTTTGTTTATTTTTTTTTTTGATTTGCTCGGCGATAAGAAATATCACTAGACCTTGGGACAAAAGACCATTGTTACCCTTGAGATGCAGGTTGAGAGACATGATATGCAACCGCCGTTGATTGTGCTTGGAAACTGTCTCTGGTTTTACCATTAAAGTGGACGCTGCCTCTACTCGTTTCAGAGTCCGTTATCTCACCAATAATTACGATTTTATTTCTCTCAATGAACGTGGATAGCTTCGAAAGTTGTCTCTCAACCTTTTGGTGATACAGTGTTGAAGTGCCGTTGAAATGATACCACCAAGAAGCACTCTCAGAAGTTGTGTTTTGTTCCAAGTAGCTAAATGACCTTAGTTACTTTGTTCATAAGTTATTGAAAGAAACCGAATAAATGAAGAGTGCCGATTGAAAATTGTGAAGCTTATCAACATAACCTCGGATGATGCGCCGTTGGCTTCAATACTGCTGAATGAGAGGTTCTTAAGCGATGGCCATAGATTTTTAATTTTTTCATTTTTTCAATCGAAGCTTTTCATAGATTGCTTATAGTGAAGGTAATGATTGCTGGTTTTAGAAATTTTATCAGTCGTCCAAGTGGGAGATATGCCATTATGCAGACTTTACTCTCCGTGGTTCGATACGAGGCCAAAAAATATTCATGGTCTGACATGGAGATTGCGCAGGTCACTTCAACCAGAGCATGATCCTTATTAAAGGTTTTATGCAACTCTTCTAGCTGAGTTGACCTGACTTGAATATCAGTTAATGATGTGTTGTCAGAAATGCTCAGTCACATCCTTCATGTACTCAAGTCTTGAACGTTGAGAGGTTATTTTGAAAACCAACTCTAGTGGTAGCAGATTTACTGGCGATGAGGAGGTTGTGATGATACCACTGCTTGTAATGATGGTGATTGTTGGTGGTTAATTCGCCTATTTTGGAAGACTTGGACTTCGTGGAGGTTTTGCTGATGACCTCACCTTTCATGGCACCTTCGTTGCACTCATGATTATAAATGACATTAAATATTGGTGAATAGCCCGTGAATGTGTAGTTGAGGCATTGAAAACTTGACGTGCCTTAGTGATAAAACATAAATCACATTCAAATTTTCAGATCCAACTCGAAGGACCAAATGCTAAATAAACTACTCTAAACATAAATGGACTTTTCTGAGTCGGAAACTAGGAAGATGGATGAAATCACGGAATCACACTTCAAAATCAACTGCTGATTTATTGAATATGTTTTACTCCCAACGATTTTATTGATGCTCTTCGGTTGATGCTAATAATAGTTTGGTGATTTAAATTCAGGCTATCACATTGCCCAAAGTCACAAAAATCACCACACATTTCAAAATTTTTACAATAAACTAGAACTTTTTCTTTATTGTATAAAGCTAATGTTTGAAGCTTACAGCCATTTTATTATCGTCTGATTGATAATTTTGTGGGTTTTATAATATTATCTTACTGCGCAACTTGTATTTATAATATTTTCAAATTTATGCCGCAAAACTTCGTGCTACGCATTGATGTCCTCACTTCTTATTTTGATGCACACATATAGCACTAAACCCTGTAGACGAATACCGACAAACAGACGGCTAAAATAAAAAAAATATGACCGCTTAAATATCATTTAGGAAAAATACTAGCAACTAGAAACTCTACATTTATTTTGATGATGCCTTCTTCTGCAGTGGCATTTCTCCGTACTTTTTTGAGCTAAATAGGATTTATCCAATTATTTAAATAAAAATTTTATAAAGCGTCTTTATTTTCCATTTGGAATTTTTGCTAATGTTTTTATTAAGTTTGAATTTTTGTGCAAACTAATGTTCATATTTATTGATTTCATTTTCATGTAGCTTATTAGGGACAGGAAAAAATCTTCGTATTA
Organism: Oxycera nigricornis; assembly: GCA_963942545.1. Lineage (NCBI taxonomy): Eukaryota > Metazoa > Arthropoda > Insecta > Diptera > Stratiomyidae > Oxycera > Oxycera nigricornis. Next base: position 75,774,311 of record OZ012660.1, read on the forward strand.
TAATATTTTAAAATTAAATTTATGCGCTATGGAAACGAGGTACATTCTAGATCCCATATAACAATATGTCGTTTGTTGCCAAAATGCAAATTGCAAAAAAACTACATTGTATTTCAAAACAAATTTAAATTAGTCTTTTGAGTTTTGAAAACTAGATTCTTCCTGAAGATACTATTATTTTATCCAAAAATATGTCCCACATTCTTTGAAATAAGGCAGCTGCTTTTTGTTTTTCAGAGAACTCCAGCGATGAATACCTGGAAAAAACAGAAAATTGTATCAAACAAAGAATTATCAATTCAAAACAATAGTACTGCAATATTCAGGCACAATGTGCAGACAAATGTATTTTTGATGCTTAACGTTATCGAATTTTTGTTAATGCAGACTTGAAACCTGCGAAAATGTAGTTATTGATCATTCATAGATAGTTGATATTTTTTTGGAGTAAATCAGCCGTTATTTGACTATATTATGAATATCCAATGAAGAATCTATGCTGCCTCTAAACTTATTCTACTCTTGATTGTTATGGCCGGTAAAAAATATAAGGTGCTATTGTAGCCTTTTTGAATCGACTTTACAGCTGACTTTGTCCATGATTCCGAATATGGAACATCGTGAAAAATATAGAATAAATTTTTTTAGTAAAAATTCACTTAAAAAAGTGGGTAAGATACCTATTGAGTCAACTCAATCCTTTTTTTTCTATGTGTAACTCATTGAAATCAATAGCAATTAGCAAATGGAGCACCTTAAGTTTGCTTGAAGAAATCTTGTTACCTTCGTATTTCGCGCAACGTCTACCACGGCACCGCAGCCGACCCTGGCCACGGTTTGCCAATCACACCCAGTTTAACCCCATGAAGAGGGGTGTGGGAATATATTTTTATAAAAAGGGTACCACCTGTTTCTGTGCTGCGACTGCTCTGTCCACAAATCCGGAAACGGGAACAGGATTCGCGACGACCCAAAACCACCGAACGATTAGGGAGCTTGAAACAAAGGACACACAAAGCCGGAAACGCGACGTCCGCTACGCCACTTCACACAATAACGACAAACTGACTTACTAAACTAATCTATTTTTCACAAAACCTATCTAAGTGCTAACTATATATTCTTAATCTTACTTACAATTTGTTTTCTCCTTAATCTACTCCGCCGCACGTAATAGGATAACCCTTGTGGTCCTTGTGTTGCTTTCGTAGTACTGCTCGACGTTGTGGGCGTTGGGTTGGTCGGAGTCGCTCGTCTGGCTGTTGGAGATGCGTACACACTATTTTACAGAAAACTTCCTTTCACTTATACTTTATGAGTGTTCTTCTGGCACTTGAAATTTTTTCAAATTGCTGACCTTCAAAAACATCCTTTCAATCCACTTTAAACTCTCGGAAAAATGTCGTAAATATTCTTATGGATCAATTCTTGAACAGTTCAGTTCGGCTAAATGTTTATAAAATTCAGTTTCTCGGTCTCAGCACTCGTCTTTACTTTCTCTTTATACTTTCATAGCCAAAGATAGAAAATTACTGTAAAAAAATTTCACTGTAAAATTTGCGCTGTCACGACATCACACACCGCACTATTATTACTCGAAGATCTGAACTCGAAAACTGCACCGCTCAAGCTTCGCACCCAATAAAGATCGACACCCAAAACGCACTCGTCTTCAACCCTTCAGCTTCCCACCGAAAAAGAGACCGTCACCTGCTCCCGCAACCCTATTTATCGGAAACTACAATCCCGTTGCTATATCGACGGTCAATGGCCACGAGTTTGCTGACCTCATCAAAGCTTCTTGGCTTGAGACCGGTTTTGACGGCGCAAATCAGCTGGCAATTGAAACTTCGTGGGTTTGGTCAGAGCGTTGCACCTCGGTGCTGGGGGAATGCTGTGATTGCTGCTTGTGCTGGTGAAATAATCGTAGCGGTCGTTAACCATGGTGAATTGCAAATACCAATGGTTGCGGGTATCACAGGCGCATAGGGGGCTCCATTGGCGTTTCGTAGACCGGCCGGAGCCTAGATTTGGATTTGTTGCGGCGATTGGGTGAGCGTTGTTTGTTGCCGTGATTGCTGGCAACTTATCTGCAGGGTCTGTGACGCTGACTGTAATGCATTCAGCTGTTGAAGATACTTGAATTACGCAGCCGCACGCGCACGGTCAGGAACACTCTCCATAACAATCTTACCAACTTCTTATTCAACCTTATCCAATATCCTTACATACCTACATCTCCTCTTTATTTATATAATTCAAACCTCTACTCCCTACAATATAATTCATTAGTAACAATATAATTCTTAATTGGCTTGATTGAGTGAAGTGGCGGATTGTATAACATTTTCAAAAGACAGCGCTTACTCGCACGATGATTTGGGGTCTTCAAGAACAGGGCAGACCCTCATTTTACCCTTATGGGTTTTGGATCGACCACGTTGCGTGGCGAACGTAACAGTCTTCAATGATATATAATATTATTTTTATTTTTGTAGGAGAATCCCAATTGCTTTGAATTGAATTTTGAATTGTAATTAAGAAACTCTGGTTGAAATTATTTCAGTTCAAATAAATTTTAATTATTTTGCAATGGCGCACGTCATAGCAAAATTGTTTCTATAAATATATGGACTTGTGTCAAGATACATTTTTTCCTTAATTTTTTTTTGTTCGCTCAGAAACGGCAAGACCGCACTCAACTATGCCGACTCGACAAATTGGTTCGCTTTCATTTTACCCTTATGGGTTTTGGATCGACCACGTTGCGTGGCGAACGTAACAGTCTTCAATGATATATAATATTATTTTTATTTTTGTAGGAGAATCCCAATTGCTTTGAATTGAATTTTGAATTGTAATTAAGAAACTCTGGTTGAAATTATTTCAGTTCAAATAAATTTTAATTATTTTGCAATGGCGCACGTCATAGCAAAATTGTTTCTATAAATATATGGACTTGTGTCAAGATACATTTTTTCCTTAATTTTTTTTTGTTCGCTCAGAAACGGCAAGACCGCACTCAACTATGCCGACTCGACAAATTGGTTCGCTTTACTCGAGCCAGAGAATCTGGATCAGCAGCTACGTGACCGGTTCTTGGAAGGTGAACCGTTATCGGATCGAAAAATGAGAGCTGGGTCGCTGGTGGAGTCACCAGGAATCGAAGCTTCCACCTAGAGGGGGAAGATTTTTCCGATGTTTTCAAAAAGACAAGCCGTGAGGTGCGACCCACGAGGTCCACACGGTCAACTTCCCAGTAATATCTACATAGATATTAAAAATATTAAACACAATAATAATTATGGAAATAATACTACTTCAAATAATAAAAATTTACCCCTCATAAAAGTTATTGGAATGACTTAATATTAATCATAACATCTACGCGAGCGTCAATTGATTAAGTAAGGATTTTGGTGCATTGGTTTGATTGATTATTCACGTGGATCAATCGGAGGGGGTACAGGTTACAAAGCAGTTTTATCATTAAAGTTAAAACATGGTGCTGTGAAGACTATTAAAAATCTGCTCAAATTTTGCAAATATTAATAAACTTTGATTGACTTTACAACAATGTTTTTAGAATAAGAGATTTAAGGTACTATGATTCGAATGATCCCTCTTTACATGGTGACTTTGAATGATTTTTTTTTTTTAATTTTTTTTTTTTTTTGTAATCATGAGAAAAGTTTTTGCTGGTTTCTCTACAAAAATTGATAAAATTTTATAAATTCTACAAACATTTATTATTACGATGTGCAAATCAGGTGAAAAATGAATTTTTTATGGAAAAAAAACTTTCCAATTTTTTTCAATATATTAAAAAAAACGGTTTAACGATTTTTTTAACGTATAAAAACATCATTAAAATGACAATACGCGTCGATTGACACCTTAATGATGGAAATATTATATTTAGTTCTCGAGATATAATGAATGACGTAAATGACCTTGAACGTTTAATGATTTTTTATTTTTTATTTAATTTTTTTTGTAATCATGAAAAAAACTTTTGCTGGTTTTTTCACAAGAACTATTTGAAGTATGTAAATTATATAAACATTGTTTACTTAGGTTTAAAAAGCAGGTTACAAATTTTGAGTTTTTGGAAAAAAACCTAATTTTTTGCACTTTATTTTAAAAAATTAAAAAACGGCTCCAAGAATTTTTTTAAAAATTTAATACAATCACATAAATGTCAATACGCGTCAATTGACACCTTGAGCAAGCAAATCTTATGTTTGGTTCGCGAGGTATAACGCATGACAGAAATGACCTTCAAACGGGCAAAACAACAACCCCCCGACCGAAGTGTCCCAAAAACTAATCAGCTCTTAAGATTGCAAAGACGCTTCGATTGACACCTCAACGAACTCGATATGACGTTGTTTACGTGAGTTATGCTCGTAGAAAAAAGTGTCCCCGAACGTACATACGTACGTACGTACATACACACACACACACATACATCTCCCTTTCTAAAAACACTTTATATATACTCTATAGACCTCAAAACGTAAAGAAATGTTGAAAATTTCAATTTCGATTTTCGAGGCGATTACAAGAACTTCCCATATACTGGGAAGTTAATAATTGAAATTAACACTAGAATCAAAGGAAATAGTGCCTGTGGTTGATGTTTTTGTAGAAATATATTATAAGTTCACTTAAAAATGGCTATTGAGCATCTTTGTCCGTGTTCGTCGTGGGCGAAATTCTCCGGCTTGGCAAACTGCTTCTAAAAACTACATCTCGATAATTCAGAGCCTTTAAGCCTTGATGAAGCCACTCGATTTAAAAAAAAACACGACTGCTACGTGTCAGCGATATTTTTTTGGAAACCCTTAGCCAATCATCTACAAGTGCCTTAGCTCCCTTCGTTGTTAATAACAACCATGCCTCAAGTGCAATTGAGTTGATCAGGAGCCGGCATCAATATCAGTTGTTACTTCGCGTGCGTAGATTAGGCTTATGTTTTTACAGGAGTGTGGTTACGGCATATGTGCTTTCCAATTATGCAGCGCGTCCAAAGAACGGGAAAGCTTTATTTTTGCTTTGCATTGAAATGTTAAAACTGCGAGGATGGTATCCAAAATTCTATCGGGTGTTTATTGTTGAAAATGCCCCTGAATGTTTTGGCTTTTTTATTCGTTCTTCGATGATAAATTTTCTTTGCAACTATCTTCGTTAATTGTGTTATTTTTTATGAATTGAATTTGCCCGTTCTTGTCATTTGTACATTGAATTGTTTTGTTGTCCTTACAAACATTTTGTTTTTTTTTTGATAACTACCAGCAACCATGTTGCTTTTTATTATTGCAATATTTAATTCAAATAGTATTTGTAATAGTATTAAGGATGCCATTTGGATTCATGTTTTCATCATAGAAAAAAATGAACCGAAACCTCATCTTTGAGAGTTTTCCTAAGGATCCTCACTTCTTCTTGCTTTTCATGACAAAAGGTTGATTCCGGTTGAAGCAGGTTTTGGTGAACCTAGTGCGCACAACACATGCTGATACGCAAGCGCTAGACCATGGTAGGGTGGACCAAGGCTGCAATATTTGCACCTGGTCAGCTCCACTGAAACTCGTTTTATATCCAGTAGTGGCATGGCTACCCGAGAGGTTGTTTGAGTGCGGTTGTCTTACTTATTTTTCTATTTATTTTTTGGGTGTTTCGGAGTTTTGCACATTGATTGCATTGAAATAAAGGAATTTTAAACTCTCTAGTTGGTCTAGAAGGTGGTATAATCTTGGTATACGCGCGAGAGTTTCTTTGTAAAGCAACGTAGGAGGTGTAGCCTTACAAGATGCATAATATAATTTTTTCTATGAATTTTTGTCACCTAGTTATCAGGCAAATAGATGGCTGAATCTCTGAAATGAAATTCGAAACTGATGCTCAAGAATGCATCCACGACAGCACGCAAGGTAGAGACCAAACTCTAACGACAAAAGGGTTCGTTGACTCATTACGCGACGTAACGTCACCTTGCATTTTCGTAGCGATATCTTACTCCTTCTTAACACATTTCATTACAATTGCGCCCAATGTGGGGCTCCAAACAGCATATTGTCAGTCACATGCTGACTGGGAAATTTATTGTCGATCCAGGATTTGCAAAATGGGTTTTTTAAATAATGGGGATTTTGGACTTTGTGAGCAAGAGCTCACGTGAATCTTTTCTTAAGGGGTTAAACCACAGTAGAGAGCGAAATTGAAGGTTTTTTACGATTTTTTTTTAACTGAAAGGTAAAGGGAAGTTCTTTTCAAGGATGTTGCTAACAATGTTTTGAAGTTTAAAAAAAATACAAAATGACTGCCCAACAGTCGTTTCTGTGGAACTTTTTTTCAAGGGGTTCTGCGGCACACAGTAGAAGTGCACCCAAAATTAATCTTAAACAATATTTTTTCTTAAACAACATTAGTATAGCTATAGAAATACATAAATGGGATTTTGAAAATATTATTTTTTGTTTAATTGGGGAGCATTTGAAGAAAAAGTTCATTTTCCAACAACAAAACCAAATAATAACTTACCAAAAATCTTGTTTTAAAGATGCGATATTAATTTGAAGTGCCAAAATAGAAAATTGTTTGAATGCTGCGTCCTGTTTTGAAACAAACGTGTTTCGAGGAAAATGCGTTTAAACTTTTGACTCGTGTTACGAATATGACAAAATGAAGAAAAATGATTATAAAAATTTAACGTAGGATTTTTAAGCCAATAAAAAATCGATTTTTTGAAATTTCTGCTGTGGTGTAACCCCTTAAAAGTGCAGGTCGTCCAACTCTCCATCAGTTTTTTTTCAATTCGTAAAGGGGATTTCTTACGTTATGGCTTCCATAATTGTACGCGCAAGAAGGGTTGCCTCTTTCGCTTCAGAACTACCAACTAGGTGAGTTAAAACCCACCTTGACTGATCTCGTAAAAGATTCGACATGTACCTTGCCTTTGTGTTAAGGGAATACCTATCAATTTTTGAACGCGGAACAAGTGGTGTGAGACGCGTACGTTGGATGTTGAGGTCGCTGGAATTACGAAGTACGGAGTGGCTTATCGCGCGTTCGTTCGTCTGATCTGCTGGCAGCTCAGAGTTGTCTGCTCACTCACCTCGGTAAATTTTTCACATCTTTTTTTGTCGGGAACAGAAATCTTAGTAATGACGTTAAGGTACATTCTCGCTAGAATATGAACTTCAGTGCACCTTTACTACTCAGTTAGGGATCCTTTTTTTAGTCTGAAGGAGGAGAAATTTACGAGGAGACTCACATGTAGTTAGAACAAAAATATTAATTTTTTTTCATGTCTCGACCATAATAATTTCATCCCACATCTAAAGGATCTCTCCTGTTATTTTTCTTTTGTTAAAAATTTGTGATTAGAAATGTCGATCAGACACAGTCCACTTGCAATAGGTAGCCCCAGTGACGTCGTATGCCCTTTTTGCTCATGTGAGTTCGTTGGATGGGAGTCACACGTGCAAGCTATTTTCTTTCACGTGTTCCACGCCATGTGCATAATGCAATAGAAAGAAGAGAATTCAAGCTGCTCCTTGTGTCAGAAGCTTTGCAGCGCTCGCAATCGGAAACCGATCACTCTGAGGAACCGGAGAGGAGTGGCTAGTCTTTTGACAAAAGAATCTCGACGTCTGACTAACTCTCAAGGGACTTTATCATCTCGGTATCCAATTCGATCACAAACAGCTCAGCGAATGGTGTCACCTTCACTGGAACAAGGAGCCACATATATTTCAGTCTCCACTAGGAGAACGGAGCGTGGAGAACGATGAGCAAGCAGACAAAATATCTGTCCAACTGAAGGCCGGAGACACTCCGACATTGACGTTACAACAACTACAGCAAAGGTGGTCTCAATTTGTACGGGTTGCGGTTGGGTAAGAGATAGTAAATCTGGCTCAGACTTCTGTGTAATTGAAGGAAATACCTTTACAATATAGACACTATCGCCAAATATTAGATGATTTCAGTGACCTATGAGCTCTACTCGCTCCGCTCTCCGCCTAACGGGCTCCAACCATCATCCAAATTTGGAACCTGAAGTAAAGCTGCCGACTAGGATCCCTCCCAGTGAATAAATTTTTGATTCAGGTCCACACACTATCTCGAAACACCTTTCGAGGAAACATCACCTTTTTATATCAGTTTCCGTACGTCTTCCTGATAGAAAAGCAACGGACTGGTACTCGCGTGGCACGAAAAACATGGAATGGTAATTTTCCCAGGCTTTGCGGGAGACATTGAGCTGACGGAACTACTGCGCTTGAAATTACGTATGGACCTCCGTAACAGTCTGCTGCATCTTTCAATTACCTTGGTGCAGATTTTACGCACCTATGCGGGAAAACAGGAAAGTCTACATTCCCAGAGACGTATATTTTGTCCTGAAGCAAGTTACCATAGATAAACTAGCAAACAGCGTATGGTTTTTCTAAACTTCAGCATTATTCAATAACATAAACTTTCCAATATTATAACTTCGTTATGATTCATAATCCCGACTAATTGTTTATACAACTGAACACACTCATTATGTAAGCTGATACATAATTTTATTAAAATACTGATATAGCTTTTCATATCAAATTTTATTAGATGTCGATCATCTTATCTTTAAGTTCCCACAGAAAAAATTGCACCTATGCAATTTTTGCTTCTGTGTCTTCCAACATATAAATACGTTTAAATCATCTAGACGGCAGAGTTTATTATTCAAACGGCAAAAGTTGTTGATCAGTTGTTGTCAACTTAGATATCATTCGGTTATTCGCTTGATTATTGTTAGTAGTTAATAAACGCTAATATATTCAAAATATGAAAGTGTTTTAAAAAAACATCTTAGTGTTTATTTGGAATAATCAAATGTTGCTATATTTTTTTTATAAATATATACACGAAAAACAGGAAGCAAAACCCCCCCATAGCACACGACTTCTAGTTTCGGAGTAAACTATCGACTACTACACGCCTTAGCCTTCCGAGCCTTCGTCAACCCCTGCTTTTATGCAGCAGGCACCTGTTGATAGGAATTTCTCCAACTTTACTTTATCAGAACTACAGGATCCACTTTATTGTTGGAATTTTTGAAAGGCAGGTCATTTATACGACGAATGCAAAGCTTAGCGCACCATATTCTGCTCTGAATGTGGGAAAGCAGGCGTATACAAATCTAAATGCGAGTTTTGGATGCTGAGAAAAAACTGAAGAATCAAGAGGCCGCACCAACATCAGACGTCTCTACTTGTTAAGTACCTGCCATGAAAATAAATCACAATCGGAACCATTGTGCTTTCTGAGAGTCTGGAACAAAAAACGGAAAAAGTTACACCAATTAATCACGCACATCTTGCTGCCAGATAACCCTCAGTCTAATCACTCGCCTCCTACAGCAGTCCTGCAGCAGCTGTATGCAACATAGGCCTTATCACGTGCACTTGCTCGAATATTGCCGTGCCGTATTTTTGGTATGAAGTAGATTTATCTAGAGGCTCCAACAAGGTCCACCATCTAACTGGGGTGCTTCTGGAAGAAAGTTTTGCGCACAAAAATACGTAACAATGTGGCCACTATAGTGCACCGGCCCAAAGATGACCTCCGATCACATACCTACGTCACATTATCCAACGAAGAAAAAGTTAGTAGCTTGATCAACACCGATACTGGCGTTAGCTGTGTCGCCCAAGGTTTTGCGAAAAAAAGTTGAAAACAACCGACACTACGTAAAGAAGCTTCATTTTAGCTTCAAGACTGCTGACGCTACTCGACACCTTGCAGTGGGTGGAACCACAGGTGCCATCAAACGAAAACTTTATCATTTGTGATTATCTATTTCCTAAGCTAACAGCTGTATCTGGAGATAGATTTCGTCAGGCTTTTCAAACTGGTGGTTAATTTATTTGTCGATCCAACAACCTCAAACCCCAGGACTGTGAACTCACTGGAACCGGAGAGTCGTCTTCGTATTAAAACACCAGTTCCGCAAAATATTGTCAATCCCGTCATCGTCAGCTTGCCGTGCTATGCTCGAGAAGGACTGGGGCGTACCATCTTGACTCCACACCTGATTGAAACAAGAAGCCTATAAAACAGCGGTATTTCTACAACTCTCTGGTGGCAGAAACATTATTGTATGTCGAACTGGACAGAATGATTGCGAGGAGTCTCAAAGCATTTGGTCGTCTTCCGTAACGTTGTTTGTCAAATTAGGGAAGGTAAGACTTATCTGGATGCAGGAAAGTAAACCATGTTACGGCGAAGCATGATTATCCCTTGTCACTCATCGATGGGATACTAAGTCAACCCCCAAGAGCTCGGCTTATATCTGGTCTCGATTTAAGTACGCCTTTTGTAAAATCCAATTGGAAGAGTCCAGGAAAAGGACAATCTTCACCGTTCCAAGTTGTTTGTTGAACTAGTTCGTCAACATGCCGTTTGGTTGATCAATGCACCCCAAACGTTGCAGCAAATCGTGGTCGTCCCACCATCAGTACCCAATCAGGTTTTCATCTACTTAGATGATCTCTTGTTGATCACGAAGACACTAGGCGAGCACTTTCACCTGCTACAGGAAGTCGCAGTATACTTATGGAATGCAGGAATCACAATTAATATTGAAACAAGCAAGTTCCTCATGAAAGAGGTAAGCTATTAAGGTCATACTATTGGTCATGGCACGATTCGCTCAGATCTTAGCAAGAAACAAGCTATAACAGAGTGTCCGTGGTCCACTTCCATAAAGCAGTTGCAACGTTTCCTCGGAATGTGTAGTTGGTACCGACAATTGGTACCAAATTTTGCGACTCTTTTTACGGCACTAACCGACCTTTTATCGCAGAAGTCAAAATTTATATGGAAAGATTTTAGCTTTCGAGCTTTTCACGAATTTAATGACACATTATGCAGTGTTCCAGTTCTTCAAAGCCCCGATTTTACCCGCCTTTTTGCTATGTATTGTGATGCGAGTCAACATGGCTTAGACGCATTGCTGATGCAGAAGACTGCAGACAAAGCACAACTCCTTGTGGCGTAAATGTCACGCAAGCTAAAGCCTGTCCAGCGCAACTGAAGCGTGTCTGAGCAGGAGGGTGTAACCGCCGTATTATCCATCCAAAAAGTGCAAGCCTAAATAGAATGCCATGAATTCGAGATGATCACGGAAGACGCCTCGCTACAATCGCTTATGATGCTTTCGGGTCTACAAAAGCAGACCGGCCAGGTCTGCTTTGTCAGGCTTCGAGACTCCAAGGCTCCAATTTCATTATTTCATACCGAAAGGGATACCAAAATGTAGGGCCTGACTCGCTATCGCGCGTGTTTTCCCTATTGTCACCACTTTAGAGATCGACCTCTCCTTTGCCCATTTCAAAAGCGATATATATTTTGAGCTAGTGCAACAAATCTCTCATAATCAAGCAAAGTTGCCGGATCTACGAGTACTGCAGGTATTCGTGTAAAAACGGTGCCAGTATGCAACTGGTGACATTTTTAAGGACAGATGTTTATGCTCGTAGAAAAAACTGTCTCCGAACGTACGTACGTACGTACACACACACATATATATATATATATATATATATATATATATATATATATACATCTCCCTTTCTAAAAACACTTTATATATACTCTATAGACCTCAAAACCTAAAGATAAGTTAAAAAATTTCAATTTCGATTATCGAGGCGATTACAAGAACTTCCCATATACTGATAAGTTAACAATGATATAACATTAACAAAAAACAAGCCGCGAAGTGCGACCCTTCAGGTCCACACGGTCAACTTCCCAGTAATATCTAGATAAACATTAAAAATATTAAACACAATAATAATTTTGAGAATAATACTACTTTAAATAATAATGAAAGGTATTCATAGCAGTGACAGGAATGAGATAATATTAATCATATCATCTACGGGAGCATGATTACGCAAGGCTTTTGGTGGATGGGTGATGATGATTGATTACCACAAATGCAAATTTGATTGAAATTTTGATGGTTTTCAAAATTTAAGCCGCTATTTTTAATTAACAGACTGCAAACACTATTCAAAATCTGCTCGAATTATCCAAACATTTTAAAACTTTTATTGACTTTACAACAAAGTCTTTAGAATAAAAGATCAAAGGTTATATCAATCGGAAGAACCCCTTTCATATGGTAACTTTGAATGATTTTTTATTTTTAATTGGATTTTTTCAGAATCATGAAAAAAGTTTTGCTGGTTTCTCCTCAAAAACTGATAGGAATGTATACATTTTATAAACATTTATTACTGTGTTGTGCAAATCAGGTGAAAAAACTATTTTTTATGAAAAAAACCCTAATTTTTCGCATTTTCGTTTATTAAATTAAAAAACCGCTGAAACGGATCTTTATAATGTTAAAATAATCAAAAAGATTTTAAAACACGTCGATTGACACCTTAATGATGCAAATATTATATCTGGTTCGTGAGATATAGTGAATGGAAGAAATGACCTTGAAGATCATGATGACTGTAAATAATTTTTTATTTAATGTTTCTTGTTATCATGAGAAAAAGTTTTGATGGTGTTTCTACAAGCACTGCTTGAAGTGTATAAATTTTATAAAAATTGAATACTGTCTTTCGTAAATCTGGTGAAAAATTTATTGTTTATAAAAACACTTTTTTTTCTTAAATTAAAAAACGGCTCCAACTATTTTTTTCAAAATCTGATAGATTCACACAAATGCTAGATTGACACCTTAACGATGCAAATCGTATGTTTTGTTCGCGAGATATGTATACGCCTGACAGAAATGACCTTGAAGATCATCATGACTGTTAATGATTTTTAATTTTTTATTTAATTGTTTACGTGATCATGAGGAAAAGTTTATATGTTGCTTTTACAAGCACTGCTTCAAGTAAATGAATTTTATAAAAATTGAATACTGTCTTCCGTAAATCAGGTCGAAATTTTATTGTTTATAAAAAAACCTTATTTTTTCCACTTTTTTTCCTTAAATTAAAAAACGGCTAAAACGATTTTTTCCAAAATTTGATAGATTTAGGCAAATGTTTATATGCGTCGATTGATACCTTAATCATGCAAATCGTATTTTTGGTTCGCAAGATATGTATAACGCACGACAAAAATGACCTTCAAAATCATGATGCCTGTTAATGATCTTTTATTTTTTATTTGATTTTTTATGTAATCATGAGAAAAAGTTTTGATGATGTTTTTAGAAACACTGCTTTAAATATATAAATTTTATAAAAATTCAATACTGTCGTTCGTAAATCAGGTTAAAAATATATTGTTTACAAAAAAACCTAATTTTTTGCACATTTTTTTCTTAAATTTAAAAACGGCTCCAACGATTTTTTGAAAATTTTACAGATTCACACAAATGTTAATTCGCGTCGATTGACACCTTAACCATGGAAATCGTATGTTTAGTTCGCGAGATATAACGCATAACAGAAATGACCTTCACAGAGGCAAAACAACAAACCCCCCACCCAAAGTTCCCCAAAAACTAATCAGCTCTTAAAATTGAAAAGACTCTTCGATTGACACCTTAACAAAGTCAATACGACTTTGTTTACGTGAGTTATGCTCGTAGAAAAAACTTTCCCCGAACACACACACACACACATACATCTCCCTTCATAAAAACACTTTATACCCAGTAGGACCAGTAATGCTTACTGCATCGATTCCGTAATCATTCTTCGGAAGCGAATAAGGATCGTTTTCGCAATACCGCATCGATTACTTTAACATAGCGATTTCATTGGCAGGATCCGTGCTAACTCCATTTCGCATTACCAGGAAGCGATGCTGGAATCAATGCCTCAGAATGTGTTCCGTAATGCTTACTTGGTAATCGGTTCTGGACGGCATCCATTCCACACAATATGTTACCATCGCTTCATTTTTGCATTACTAGGTAATGTATAGAAATTTTCAATCATTCACTGATTACTTTTCAGATTCCCTATGCATTCCTTTCGAATCAATTCCATTTTCCGACATAAGCATCGATGAAATCATGCATTACCAAAGAATTGATTCCAAAAAGTCCGACTGGGTATATACTCTATAGACCTCAAAACGTAAAGATAAGTTGAAAATTTCAATTTCGATTATCGAGGCGATTACAAGAACTTCCCATATACTGCGAAATTAATAGTGATATAATATTAACAAAAAACAAGCCGCGAGGTGCGACCCTTGAGGTCCACACGGTCAACTTCCCAGTAATATCTACATAAACATCAACAACATTAAACACAATAATAATTTTGAAAATACTACTACTTTAAGTAATAACAATGAGAGGTATTCATAGCAGTAACAGGAATAAGTTAATATGAATCAAATCGTCTACGGAAGGGTCCATTGAAAACGTAAGGTTTTTGGTCGATGAGGACAGATTGAATATTCACGCGGATCAATCGGTGGGGGCGTTTTTGGTCTTGAAAAATTTTGTATATGCAGTCAAAAATTGGTTCCATTGCATGTAAAAAGTAAAATGTATTACACATGATGATGGTTATTTAAATCTTAGGATTACTAAAGAATTAATCTACTAAAAACTACAATTTTTTATTCGATGAAAGCTTTTTAAAGCATATGATCTCGCAAACTATTGACTACAAAACATTTTACCATTCAAAGCGTTGATACCGCAAATGCAAATTTGATTGAAATTTTGTTGGTGTTCAAAATTTAAGCAGTTTTTTTAATTAAAAGACTATAAAAACTATTAAAAATCTGCTCAAATTATGCGAATATTGTAACACTTTGGTTGAATTTACAACAATTTTGTTAGAATAAAAGATATAAACTAATATCATTCGTATGAACCCTCTTTACATGGTAACTTTGAATGATTTTTTATTTTTTATTTAATTTTTTTCATAATCATGGAAGAAAATTGTGCTGCTTTCTCTTCAAAAACTAAAAAGAATGTATAAATTTTATAAACTCGTATCACTGTGCAGTGCAAATCAAGTTAAAAAAATTTTTTTTTTAAAAAAAACAAAATTTTTCGCATTTTCTTCTATTAAACTAAAAAAATGGCTGAAACGAATTTTTAAAATGTTAAAAACTTCATTAAAATGTTGATACACGTCTACTGACACCATAATGATGCAAATATTATATCTGGTTCGTGAGATATAGTAAATGATAAAAATGACCTTGAAAATCATGATGACTTTTATTGATTTTTAATTTTTAATTTATTTTTTTACGTAATCATGAGAAAAAGTTTTGATGCTGTTTTCACAAACATTGCTTGGAGTTTATCGAATTTATAAACATTGATTACTTGGACCTGAAGATAATGTTAAAAATTTATTGTTTTTGAAAAAAAAAACCCAATTTTTGCACTTTTTTCAAAAATTAAAAACCGCTCCAAGATTTTTTTGTAAAATTTGAAGGAATCACTTAAATGTCAAAACGCGTCGATTGACACCTTGTTTAAGGAAATCGTACGTTGGGTTCGCGAGATATAACGCATGACAGAAATGACCTTCAAACGGGCAAAACAGCAAACTCTCCGACCGAAGTTTTTCAAAAACTAATCAGCTCTTAAGATTGCAAAGACGCTTCGATTGACCATTTAACGAAGTCGATACGATTTTGTTCACGTGAGTTATGCTCGTAGAAAAAAGTGTCCACGAACGTACAGACGTACGTACGTACGTACGTACGCACAAACACACACATACGTCTCCCTTTCTAAAAACACTTTATATATACTCTGTAGATCTCAAAACGTAAAGAAATGTTGAAAATTTTAATTTAGATTTTCGAGGCGATTACAAGAACTTCCCATATACTGGGAAGTTAACAAGCCGCGAAGTGTGACCCTTTAGGTTCACACGGTCAACTTCCCAGTAATATCTAGATAAACATTAAAAATATTAAACACAATAATAATTTTGAAAATACTACTACTTTAAATAATAATAATGAAAGGTATTCATAGCAGTAACAGGAATGAGGTAATATTAATCATAGCATCTACGGGAGCATGATCACGCAAGGCTTTTGGTGGATGGGTGATGATGATTGATTACCACAAATGCAAATTTGATTGAAATTTTGATAGTTTTCAAAACTTAAGCCGCTATTTTTAATTAAAAAACTGCAAAAGCCATTCAAAATCTGCTCGAATTATCCAAACATTTTAAAACTTCCATTGACTTTACAACAAAGTCTTTAGAATAAAAGATCAAAGGTTATATCAATCGGAAGAACCCCTTTCATATGGTAACTTTGAATGATTTTTTATTTTTAATTGGATTTTTTGCTGGTTTCTCCTCAAAAACTGAGAGGAATGTATACATTTTATAAACATTTATTACTGTGTTGTGCAAATCAGGTTAAAAAACTATTTTTTATGAAAAAAACCCTAATTTTTCGCATTTTCGTCTATTAAATTAAAAAACCGCTGAAACGGATCTTTATAATGTTAAAATAATCAAAAAGATTTTAAAACACGTCGATTGACACCTTAATGATGCAAATATTATATCTGGTTCGTGAGATATAGTGAATGGAAGAAATGACCTTGAAGATCAGATGACTGTTAATAATTTTTTATTTAATGTTTCTTGTTATCATGAGAAAAAGTTTTGATGTTGCTTTTACAAGCACTACTTGAAGTTTATAAATTTTATAAAAATTGACTACTGTCTATCGTAAATCAGGTTAAAAATTAATTGTTTATAAGAAAACCTAACTTTTTGCACTTTTTTCCTTAAATTAAAAAACCGTTTCAACGATTTTTTTCCAAAATTTGACAGTTTCAGAAAAATCTTAATACGCGCCGATTGAGAGCTTAACCATGCAAATCGTATTTTTGGTTCGCGAGATATGTATAACGCACGACAGAAATGACCTTGAAAATCATGATGCCTGTTAATGATTTTTTATGTTTTATTTAATTTTTCACTAATCATAAGAAAAAGTTTTGATGTTGCTTTTACAAACACTGCTTTAAATATATAAATTTTATAAAAATTGAATACTTTTTACCGTGAATCAGGTTAAAAATTTATTGTTTACAAAAACCACCTAATTTTTTGCACTTGTTTTTCTCTTAAATTTAAAAAGGCTTTAACGATTTTTGCAAAAAGTTGATGGATTCTTACAAATGCTAATAAGCGTCGATTGACACCTTAACCATGCAAATCTTATGTTTGGTTCGCGAGATATAACACATGAAAGAAATGACCTTCAAAGGGACAAAACAATCAGCTCTTAAAATTGAAAAGACACTTCGATTGACACCTCAAAAAATTTCGATACGACTTTGTTTACGTGAGTTATGCTCGTAGAAAAAAGTGTCCACGAACGTACGTACACACACACACACATACATCTCCCTTTCTAAAAACACTTTATATAGACCTCAAAACGTAAAGAAATGTTGAAAATTTCAATTTCGATTTTCGAGGTGATTACAAGAACTTCCTATATACTGGGAAGTTAATAAGAAACTCAACAATAAAATCCATCAATCCAGAATAAAGCAAATAAAAAAATTTGCAACATCCCAACAAATAATACCATCCAATACCATCGGAAATACAACTGAAACTCAGCAAATTCTCGAAGGGACACTAGATGAAGTCTTTATCTCAAAATTTGGTCTAAATATCACACGAAGTGACATCCAGACATTAAATGGAAACTCTTGGTTAAATGATCAAATTATCAATTTCTATTTTCAATTGATTTCAGAACATAGTAAACTACAATTAAATTCACCAAAAGTGTACTGTTTGAATACTTTCTTTACCCAATGTCTCGAACAAACCGGATATAGTTCAGTCAGTCGTTGGATCAGAAAAATAGATATATTTTCATTTGACTACATTCTCATCAATATCTTGCGGATACAATTAGGATAGCCGGATTAAAAGTTATAGATATTTAAGAACTAGGTATTAAGGTTTTCTTCAATCTCTGTTTTAATTAACACTGAAGAAGGGACTAACTGTGTCCCGAAATATATATATGTTTATAATTAAAATTAAAGTTGTGGTTTTATTGGTTAAAATTAACTGTTTTTCCTCAAATTAATTACATTCTCATACCAATAAATATAAATAAATCACATTGGACCCTTGCAATCATCAACTTTCGCGATAAAAAAACAAAATATTACGATTCATTACAGCAACCTAATAATCACATATTAAATACACTTCTTGAATATTTGAAAAATGAATCATTGGATAAACTACACAAATCTTTAAATATAGCTTTTTCCACGGAAAATGTCAAAACAAGTCCCCAACAAGAAAATAACTTTGGTTGTGGAGTCCTTACTTGTATAACTGCTAAATATCTGTCAACAAATAAAAATTTAAATTTCACACAAAACGATATTCCCAATTTTAGACAAAACATGATAATCGAAATAACTCTTGGAAAACTATTGGACTAATTAACTTCATATTAAAATTACAGACAATGTCATCCATAATTCAAATACTTATACCCCTTATCCTGTTAACAACCCTACAAACACAATCCGAAATAGCAATTGAAAAACTTAACACCGAATCCTGAACTATTCTTAAAATAAAGGATACCACCAGGCTAATTAAAAATCACAACAGAATTTATCATAAAATAGATTTAAAACAATATCTATACACTATCGAAAGTATAAAAACTATTAAGGGAGAACCGAAAATATTACGTTTTAATCATGGAACATCAAAAAACATTTCTTTAAAAATTAACTTACTACAACAAACAGTATTATCATCTATTGATAATAATCAATCTTTTAAAAATAATAAATTCAAAAATATAACTCAAAATAAAAGAGGTCTCATCAATCCAATTGGTAACGTTTATAAATCGTTGTTTGGACTTATGAATAATGATGATTATCAACAAATAAAAGAATATGTGAAAATAATTGACACTAATAACCATGCAATAATAAAATCATTGAATAGACAAATGCGAATCAATGGTGTATTCCAAAATAACCTTAATAAAATAATACAAAACATTGATTAAACTAATAACATGTTTGCTGATAACATTAACAACACTACTAATCAAACAAATAAATAAAGTAATAGCAAAAATGCAACTAAATCATAACTTATCCTTTGACGAACTTCGAGAAATATCAATAATAATAAAAACGAAATAATTGTATTTATAATCAATATTCTAATACTTACTCAACCTTTGTTAGCATATCATGTCAGACTAATACCAAATTCAAAGTCAGAAACTTTAGATTTAAAAATTAAAAGTGTTGTATTGTATAATGGAAATTACTATGAAACCTAAAATATGTATATCTACTAAAAATCAATTAACATGTAAAACTAAAAATTGTATTATTCAAATAGAAAATGTAACTAAGATTGAAGAAATAGCGAACGGTTTACTATTGTTAACAAATATAAATAATAAAATATATCAAAATTGTGACGAAAAACATATAAAATAAGTGGAACATATACAATTAAATTTATTAACTGTAAAATTGAAATTAACGGAAAATTATATACAAATGAAATAAAAGAATTTCAACTTGTATTAACTTTAGTGTTATTTTCGTGATGTCTGGCAAAACCCTGCATCAAATGATCACAATGTTTTGCGGAACTACTCTTATTGAGGAGCAGCTCATTTATGTTATTTCCTTTTTTTGTATGAAATGAATTGCTTTTTTTAACGACTGAAACCAAGTTTACGTTTTTACTTTTTAACTTCCCAGTATATGGGAAGTTCTTGTAATCGCCTCGAAAAACGAAATTGAAATTTTCAACATTTCTTTACGTTTTGAGGTCTATAGAGTATATATAAAGTGTTTTTAGAAAGGGAGATGTATGTGTGTGTGTGTGTGTGTATGTACGTACGTTCGGGGACACTTTTTCTACGAGCATAACTCACGTAAACAAAGTCATATCGAGTTCGTTGAGGTGTCAATCGAAGCGTCTTTGCAATCTTAAGAGCTGATTAGTTTTTGGGACACTTCGGTCGGGGGTTTGCTGTTTTGCCCGTTTGGAAGTGATTTCTGTCATGCGTTATACCTCGCGAACCAAACATAAAATTTGCTTGCTCAAGCTGTCAATCGACGCGTATTGACATTTATGTGATTCCATCAAATTTTTAAAAAAATTCTTGGAGCCGTTTTTTAATTTTTAAAAAAAAAGTGCAAAAAATTAGGTTTTTTTCCAAAAACTCAAAATTTGTAACCTGATTTTTAAACCTAAGTAATCAATGTTTATATAATTTACATACTTCAAATAGTTCTTGTGAAAAAACCAGCAAAAGTTTTTTTCATGATTACAAAAAATAAAATAAAAAATAAAAAATCATTAAACGTTCAAGGTCATTTACGTCATTCATTATATCTCGAGAACTTAATATAATATTTACATCATTAAGGTGTCAATCGACGCGTATTATCATTTTAATGATGTTTTTATACATTTAAAAAATCGTTAAAGCGGTTTTTTAATATATTGAAAAAAATTGGAAAGTTTTTTTTCCATAAAAAATTCATTTTTCACCTGATTTGCACATCGTAATAATAAATGTTTGTAGAATTTATAAAATTTTATCAATTTTTGTAGAGAAACCAGCAAAAACTTTTCTCATGATTACAAAAAAAATTAAATTAAAAATAAAAAATCATTCAAAGTCACCATGTGAAAAGGGTTTATTCGAATCATAATACCTTAAATCTCTTATTCTAAAAACATTGTTGTAAAGTCAATCAAAGTATATTAATATTTGCAAAATTTGAGCAGATTTTTAATAGTCTTCACAGCACCATGTTTTAACTTTAATGATAAAACTGCTTTGTAACCTGTACCCCCTCCGATTGATCCACGTGAATAATCAATCAAACCAATGCACCAAAATCCTTACTTAATCAATTGACGCTCGCGTAGATGTTATGATTAATATTAAGTCATTCCAATAACTTTTATGAGGGGTAAATTTTTATTATTTGAAGTAGTATTATTTCCATAATTATTATTGTGTTTAATATTTTTAATATCTATGTAGATATTACTGGGAAGTTGACCGTGTGGACCTCATGGGTCGCACATTACGGCTTGTTAATTCTTTATTCGGAAAACAATTTATAACCAATTCTGTTCATATGGTCTGAAGGCTGAGCAATTTATATTCTATTTTTTTGCTGTTTGTTTTTCGACAGCTATAGCAGACTACTACGACTAAGCCTTGTTAAATCTGAACAGTTATTTCTTCCGACAGCTATAGCTAGACTACTATAATGAAGTTTAGTCAATACTGAACATCCCGCCGGCCTTGAACGGACTACGTTCAAAACATGAAAACATAATTAAAGGTGTAGATAATGAACTCTTCTATAATACATAATCAATCTATTGACAGAGGTGCCACACGCGTAATACAACGCTTGTAAATTCCTGAGCGTGACTTCACCGTCACTACTCGTGTTCTGCCATCTTCACCAGGATGCGTCTCGATGATTGGCCCAAGAGGCCAATGCAGTGGCGGTGTGTTGTCTTCCTTTAGTAGAACTAGGGTGCCAATTTTAATTTCGTCTGGTGTTTGTAGTTGCCATTTTGATCTGGTATTTAGTTGATTTAAATATTCCTTATACCATCGCTTCCAAAAATGTTGTTTCATGTTCTGGATATGTTGCCAATTAGATAGACGATTGATAGGTTCATCCATTAAGTTTAACTCAGGTAAGCTTGTGAATGTGTCTCCTATAAGGAAGTGAGCAGGCGTAAGGGCCCGGAGGTCGTTTGGGTCTTCAGATAAAGGAGTAATAGGACGAGAATTTAAAATTGCTTCAATTTCAGTCGTGTAAGTTTCTAATTCTTCATATGTAAATAATTTATCGCCTATTATTCTATAATAATGATGTTTAAATGACTTTTCTGCCGCTTCCCAAAGTCCGCCAAAGTGCGGTGATCGGGGAGGTATAAAATGCCAGTTTATACCCTGATTTAACAAAAATGTATTTATTACGTCGTTGTGATCCCTTGATTGAATCAATTTTATTAAATTTTCTATTTCGTTTTTTGCCCCAACAAAGTTTGTAGCACTGTCCGAATAAAGGTTCAAAGAACGTCCTCGTCGAGCAAAAAACCTACATTCGTCGTTAAGCCTGTCACTAGTTCAATGTGAACAGCCTTAGTTGCAAAACATACAAATATAGATGCATATATTTTTAATTTTACGCGATTTCGAAACTTCTTTTCTTTTATCTAAAACGGACCACAATAATCGACTCCAGTATTCAAAAATGGACGTGTTTGAGTGACTCTGTTGCGGGGAAGGTCACCCATAAAATATGAATAATCGGTTGGCTTTACTCGAAAGCACGTTACGCATTTTCTTATAATCATTTTAACTGTATTTTTACTGCTAATAGGCCAGTATTTCAATCGTACTGCATTCAAAGTTGCTTGAGTTCCACTAAGCAAACTCAATAAGTGCTGCTCGTGTTTTATAAGCTCAGTAATGTTATGGTTTTTTGGTAAAAGAATAGGATGCTTCCCCGAATATGACAAACTCGAGTTTCTCAACCGTCTGCCGACTCGAATGAGTCTATCGCGTAATTCGCTATTTGAATTTATGAGTTTATTTTCTGCAAGTCGTGCTTTATCGGTTTTGAAGCATTCTTTCTGGGTTTCCTTTAATATTTTTATTAAAGCGATATTAAGCTCGCGTATCGTTAAATGTCCAACTAACTTAGTTTTGATTTTGTTGAGATTATTCTTGTAGCGCAGCACATAGGCTACAACTCGTTTTAACTTACTAATTTTCGAATATTTGATTAACAAAGGATTCTGTTTTATTGTTGTTGTCAACGTGTAAGTGGGCCTCAGATCGCATAACGGGCCTAAGCGCATAGGGCTATTAGGCCATTTTGATGGATCTTTCCTTAACCATTGTGGGCCTATTCTCCACTGTTCATTTTCTACAAATTCGGCAGGTGATTGACCTCGTGACAAAACATCGGCCATGTTTTCTTGTGAGGGCACGTGTCTCCACCGCATTGTGCTTGTGACATTCCTAATCTCGGATACCCTATTCGCAACAAAGGTCTTTAGTAAATATGGCTGAGTGTTAATCCATTGTAAGGTTATAGACGAGTCTGACCATAAATATACTTCATCAATTCTTTTACACATAACGTTTAAAACCGTTTTTGTTAAGCGAGAGAGTAATAACGCGGCGCATAATTCTAATTTTGGTAATGATTTCGTTTTTAACGGAGCGATTCGATTTTTTGAACACAATAAATTTGTAAATATTTTGCCTTTGTTGTCGATTGATCGTATATATATACAGGCACGGTATGCTTTTTCACTCGCGTCGCAGAATCCGTGAATTTCGGTACGAATTTCATTATTTATTATTGTTTTTCTAACAAATTCAATTCCCGTTAGCATTGTAAGTTGACCTTTCAAACTAACCCATAATGTGTGAATATTTTTCGGCAATGATTCATCCCAACCTGCGTTACATTGACATAAACTTTGCATTAAAATTTTTGCACTAACTACTACTGGGCCTAATAGACCTATCGGATCGTATAATCGAGCAATATTTGATAATACGCTTCGTTTTGTGATTTTCGGATCGAGTTCTTCCGTGATTTTATAGGTAATTATATCGTGTAGACTATTCCACTGAACTCCTAATGCTTTCATTTCCGCATTATTAACATGGTTACGTTAGATGATCTATTAGATATTGACTCTATTACCTTTGCATTATTGGACACCCATTTTCTTAACGTAAATACTCCTGCCTTTGTTATCTCGCTTAATTCATCTCGTAAGTTTTTCGCATCTTCTACCTTATCAGTTCCTGTCATGACGTCATCAACATAGCAATCCCGTTTTAATATTTTACTCGCTTTGGGAAATCAAGTTTTTTCATCGTCTGCTAATTGATTTAATACGCGAGTTGCTGAATGTGGTGCCGATGCACTGCCGAATAAAACAACCGGTATTACAAAGGTTGTTAATTCCTCTGTCTGTTTCTCACGCCATAAAACAAGTTGATATTGTGCGTCTCGCTCATCTAAGCGAATCTGTTTGTACATTTTTTTAATGTCCGATAACATGACAATTTGGTGTGTTCGGAATCTGAGGATTATGTCAAAGCTGGTACTTTGAACCACCGCGCCTACCTTAAGGCAGTCATTCAAAGAGATACCTTTGCTTGTTTTTGCCGATGCGTTATATACTATTCTAACTTTAGTGGTCAAATTCGACTCCTTCACTACAGGATGATGTGGCAAAAAACAATGTTCTTTCTTTATTTCGCGTGCATTAATTTCTACCATGTGTCCTAATGTGATAGCTTCGCGCATATTTTCGATGTATTGTGTTTTTAATTCAAGATTTTTATCTAATTTTCGTTCTAATGAATAAAATTGTCGTTCTGCTTGTGTGCGGGATTCTCCTAAGTTTTTTATTTTTTCATTAAATGGCAATCGAACAATGTATCGCCCAGTGGCTGGGTCACGTTTTGTATTTTGTTTAAAATGTTCTTCGACTTGAAATTGCTCTTCTGATAAAAACGTTTTATTTTCTATTTCTTCAATATCCCAAAATTTAGCGATGCTTCTATGCAATGAATTGAGCGTTAGCATACAATTATTTTTATTTATTAATTTTTCAGGATTGCCTACCCTTCCGGAAATAATCCAACCTAATTTCGTTTTATGTAATCGAGCTTTATGACCTGGTATTGGGATTTGACCTACACATAAGAGGTCATAAAATAATTCTACTCCTAACAAAGCATCGATTTCCTTAGGCTCAGAAAATTGTGGATCAGCCAGGTTTATTTTTTGAGGTATTATTAAACTTCGCTTATCGATTAATTGATTGGGTCTAATAATTTTCTCAACTCATCTGCAGACTCCCTTAAAATATTGGGTAATTCCATTAATATTTTCACGTGATTCTGAATGATTACTCTTTTCTTGTTGAAACGATCATTTACTAATTTCCATGCGATAGCATAATTTTCTGGGGTTGATTCTAACGCGTTGATAACAAAGACTGCCTCTTCTTTCAAACATGAACTTAAATAGTGTAATTTTTGAATATTAGACAGACTATTATTTCCGTCAACCATCGATTTAAACGAATTATAAAAGTCTAGCCATGTATCGCATTTTCCATCAAAGGTTAACAATTCTATTTTCGGTAAAAGAATGCTGTTTGGGTTATTGTTCGCGTTCATGTTTGACTCCGAAGAAGCATTCGGTTGAAACATATCTCGGGCCCGACTTATTGTTGCATAATAAAGAGTTTCAAAGTCATCGAATTCATTTGACGTCTCGGTTGCTATTGCATTTATATTTGTTTGTATCACTTCAAACTCATTTAAAATAGAATCGAATTTTTCTACGCGTAACTTGATTTCCGTTAATTTGGTTTTATTTTGCGGGTTATCTATAAAGTTTATAAATTTAGTGAGCTTGGTCTTGAGGACAGCTCTTTGTTTCTTTAATTGGGACAATTCCTCAGTGTTTGTCATTATTGGCGTTATTTGAAATTTATTTTAATAATTAGATTCTATCTGAAATCTATGACTGAATTAAAACAAATTGTTATTCTCTTAGGGATTTGGGATTGGAGAGAGGGATATGGAATGGAGAGCATTTCACACTTATCTGGTTGTCGCGTTGAATGATGAACTGCACTTCGTCGATCTCGGCGTTACTCCTATCCGTTACTCCTATCCGTTACTCCTATCCGTTACTCCTATGATGAACTGCACTTCGTCGATCTCGGCGTTTCTCCTATCCGTTACTCCTATGATGAACTGCACTTCGTCGATCTCGGCGTTACTCCTATCCGTTACTCCTATCCGGCTCGAAGGACCATGTTATTTTCGTGATGTCTGGCAAAACCCTGCATCAAATGATCACAATGTTTTGCGGAACTACTCTTATTGAGGAGCAGCTCATTTATGTTATTTCCTTTTTTTTTGTATGAAATGAATTGCTTTTTTAACGACTGAACCCAAGTTTACGTTTTTACTTTTTAATTTTTTATTCAGAAAACAATTTATAACCGATTCTGTTTATATGGTCTGAAGGCTGAACAATATATATTCTATTTTTTTGCTGTTTGTTTTTCGACAACTATAGCAGACTACCACGACTAAGCCTTGTTAATACTGAACAGTTATTTCTTCCGACAGCTATAGCTAGACTACTATAATGAAGTTTAGTCAATACTGAACAGTTAGAACCAATCCAAAATATTTCCAAGTATAAATATCAAATAAAAATTGAAAAAATAAACAATTTGAAACGAGTTGATGAAAAAGATTTTCAACATGAATGAAATTAAATCATATCTAGATCACTAATAACGTTACTAATATCAACAATAATTCTCTTATCTTCAATATATTTGTATTCTTAATATTGTAGGAACCGAAAAACAGTTCATATCAATGTAAACAAACCGAACTAAAATATCGAACTACCTATTATAAAAATTGTTGAAGACAACAAAGAACTTAAGGATGGAAGAGTTACATTAGATAAACAAGGAAACAGCTTACGTTTCTTCTAATCATCCGTTTGCTAAAGTCAACATCCTTCATTAATATAAAGTATCCGAAATCATAACTTCATTATGATTATGATTTATACAGTTGCATCCCATATGACTCATAACTTTTACTGAATGTTGATTATGCTGACATAGATTTCGTATCCAATTTCATTTAATGCTTATCATTTTATCTTTATTTCCCACAGGTAAAATTGCAACTAAGCAATTTTGGGTTCTTTGTCTTCAACGATATAAATACGTATTGATCATCTAGATCAAGTTAGTTATTATTCGGTTCACAAATCAGTAAAGTTATTGCCATAAGTTACTTTTCAAGTTAATTTTCATTAACTAAAGTGAAATAAAGTGATAACAATAAAGTGAAATAAAGTGTTTCATTCTATAAACCATTTATATATTTTTTGAATTAACATCGCAAGAAATAAAACTCGCATTCCGAAATAATACAAAGTTCAAGACCTATCCGAGAGTTGAACACTCTTTTACGTTACTTCGATCTACGTGCGAAGTTCTAAAACTACTCAAAATAGACAAAAAAAAACGAAAGACCACCTCGTACAAAAACAATCTCTCGGAAGCTAAGCCTTCCTGCCCTTCGTTGTTCAGGTTAAGGCACCATACATTTCATGCTCCGTCGTTTTGTTATTGGTAAGCTAATGACCGATGTCGGTATGCATGCCATTTTAAAATCAATTTGAAAATAACTGAACTGCAATCCAATTTCTTGCAATGAAACAAAATTGTTCGACTAATTAACTGCATATTTCCATTCTAGGTCTACTTGAAAGGCACTTGGTAAAATTTCTGTGTTAAGTCTTTTAACAAATACCTATGAGGTCATCGAGTTATTTCTTTAGATATTCTCATAAACTCCGGACTGTTTTGAGGGTACATTTGTTCAGCCAGATGATGAAATTAACTCTTGTCTCGTGGGTTCTTTAAGCATACTAGATACTTAGAGTTTAGCGAAATATCTCGGCAAAATATTCCTTGATGGAAAACATTCAGAGTCACCAGAAGGACAGAAAAGCTACGATGATGTGATCCTTTTGTGAACAAATCGCATACCTGTCTTGAAAATTCATTTAACATCATGTCATCCAGTATAATTTGCATTGTTTGATCCTTACTGTTTGAAAATTCCTCAGAAATGAAGCTCATATATTTAATAGTCTAATAGAGCATATTTTTCGGTATTGCATGCTTTTTAGCATTGCACCAACTAATTTTCTTCACTGACGGACGTATCATCGATTTTCTATAAATTTCGTCTTGCCACAACCAGGCGGTCCAGCTGCCATCAATGTAAAATAATGTTAAAAGTGCAGCATCTTTTTGTGTTTGGAAAAGAAGAACTGCTCATAACAGCTATAACAGAACTTTCATTTTTACATTTTTCAAGATGACTAAAAAAACAAATTGTAGATGAACTTATAGATCTGCACGAAAAAATTTTAAACGTTGATGTGTTGCTATCAGGGGAATTGATATCTAAAGGAGGCAGATCTGGTTAATATGACTGCAAGTTCATCTGGAAATTGCGGTGGTAAACTTCTATTGAAAATAATTGGTACATTTTTCAAGTACACTTGGGCTCAGCCCGCCAAAAGTAAAAGTTCCAATGAGGTGGCTAAAGCTATCGAAAACAAAGAAGTGTACCCAGAAATCTACAAACCGATGTTGGAAGTAATTTTTTATTAAAATGTTTCGTCAGATGCTGAAATACTACGAAACAAGCCGCGAGGTGCAACCCTTGAGGTCCACACGGTCAACTTCTCAGTAATATCTACATAAACATTAAAAATATTAAGCACCATAATAATTTTGAAAATAATACTATTTAAAATAATAATAATGAGAGGTGTTCATAGCAATAGCACAACAGAGTTAATATTAATCATATCACCTACGGGAGTGTCCAACGACTACGTAAGGTTTTTGGTGGATGGGGGCTAATGATTTGATTGAATATTCACGCGGAACAATCGGTGGGGCCTTTTCTACGTTATTTGTTATTTTCATATCGATGATTGAAGGACAAAAGAGCGCTAGTAAAAATGAATGCATTTTTTGTTATTACGCCCACTGAAAAGATTTTGTCGCGTGATGGTCATTTTGAATAGTTTCGTTCAAAATTGCCATCACTACGGCATAATCACTGAGTTAATATTTTTTTCACGATTTTACATCAATGAGATTAATAATTAATTTTGAATTTCTGTTGGTCTTGGAAAATATTGAATATGTAGTCAAAAATTGGTTCCATTGCATGCAAAAAGTAGAATGCATTACACATGATGATGGAGGAAGTAATTGAAAGTTTACGATTACCAAAGAATAAATCTACTAAAAACTACAATTTTTTTATTTGATGAAAGCTTTTTTAAGCCTATGATCTTGCAAGGTATTGACTACAAAATATTTTACATGTTAAGCGTTGATTACCACAAATGCAGATTTGATTGAAATTTTGTGGGTTTTTAAAATTTAAACAGTTTTTTTTATTAAAACTAAAACACTGTAAAACTTTTAAAAATTTGCTAAAACTTTGCAAATATTATAAAACTTTGATTGAATTTACAACAACTACCATAGAATAAAAGGTATAAAGCAATATCATTCGTATGAACCCTCTATACATGACAACTTCGAATTATTTTTTATTTTTATTTTAGTTTTTTCATAGTCATGGAAAATGGTTTTGCTGGTATCTCTTCAAAACTGGTAAGAAGGTTTTATTTTCATAAACATTTATTACCGTGATGTCCAAGTCAGGCAAAAAATATTTTTATGAAAAATACCATAATTTTCGCATTTTCTTTAATTTTTTTCGTGATCAT
Organism: Oxycera nigricornis; assembly: GCA_963942545.1. Lineage (NCBI taxonomy): Eukaryota > Metazoa > Arthropoda > Insecta > Diptera > Stratiomyidae > Oxycera > Oxycera nigricornis. The sequence continues at coordinate 75,803,772 of OZ012660.1, forward strand.
GAGAAAAAAGTTTTGATGGTTTTTTACAAAAACTGTTTGGAGTATCTGGATTTTATAAACAAAGATTACTATATACCGCCAATCTGGTAAAAAAATTATTGTTTATGAAAAAACCACTTTTTTTTTAAATTTAAAAACGGCTCCAACAATTTTGTTCAAAATTTGTAAGGTGCACACAAATGTTATTGCGCGTTGATTGACACCTTAACGATGCAAATCGTATGTTTAATTCGGGAGATATAACGCATGACACAAATGACCTGCAAAGAGGCAAAACAACAAACCCCCGGAACGAAGTTGCCCAAAAACTAATCAGCTCTTAAAATTGCAAAGACGCTTCGATTGACACCTCAACAAAGTCGATTCGACTGTGTTTTGAGTTTTACTCGTTGAAAAACCTGTCCACGAACGTACGTACGTACACACATACACACACACATACATCTGTCTTTCTAAAAACACTTTATATACTCTATAGGCCTCAAAACGCAAAGAAAAGTAGAAAATTTCAATTTCGATTTTCGAGGCGATTACAAGAACTTCCTAAACCATTATTCTACATTCAGTGCATTAAAATCATCAATTATCGAAAGATTTAATCGCACTCTGAAAAGTTCAATGTGGAAAGAGTTCAGCATGAACGGAAATTACCATTGGTTCAATCTTCTCAGTAAATTGGTGATAAATACAATACAACATCAGCATCGCACCATTATTATACAACCTGCCCGTGCTTATTCATCAAAAAAGTTTTATCTACTGTCAAAAGTATACAGGAAGATTATCAAGGCTATACCACCGACGGTGGTTTTTTTAAGACAGAATTGAAAAAGGGCAAGAACCCCGATTTTTAACTTGTGGAGAGGCTTTTGAAACAAAAGAAAGATTGCGTGTTTGTAAAATGGCTTGGATTTTCATCATCTCATAGTTCCTGATATAAGATATGCTTGAACGACTGCATCAAGGGCTTCGTCTGCCCACTGATAATTAGTGCTTTTTCATCACCATCTGATGTTGAAGCAGAACATTTACGCCTATCTTCAAATTGTATGTTTGCTTGTGGTGAAGACGTTTGCCACCCATATGATAAACCACTTAAAAAATCATACAAATACCACATACCGTCATTTTCTGTTCAACTGAGAATTGTTTTGCTAACAATTCTGATATCGCTTTCGGTGATCGAACTTGTCAACCTCTAGGATGTCGTCTGCATATTTTAAATGTGCTCAGTTTACATCTGCGAAAATGCTTATAAGAGTTGTGAAAATAATAGTTGACAATTTGATGCACTTGATAGAAAAAGGTTTCAATCAGATCTTTGCTGTTATATTAATTCTTATAATAAAAAACGATGCATGTACATTTTTTTAATTGAAAAAACAAATTATTTGCACGGATCCCGGTCTATAAATCATCACTTTTAGCATATGTAAACAACGTTGATCTTCAAACAGGTATTGCATTTCATACACAACTCCTCATCAATGTGTTTTTTCCATTCATTCATCTTCCCAACATAATCTCAAGCATTTTACCGCGATCGTAAATTACATACAAAACACTCGCCGTCTCTGCATTCGATACGTGTCGGCGCCGTGACATGCAAATCTGAATGCACGTTTTTATTAAAACTCACAGCCAACAGTAAAACGCAGAAGTCAAGTCAAAATAAACCGGTATCTACATGTGCACCTGTTTTTCCTTGTTGGAAAAACTATCTTGCTTTTACGCTACGAACGTAGACATGTGATATTTGCACGACACTTTCATTCAAAGCAAGTAATGTTTGATCTTGCTCTCAGCCAACCAGCGCTTCCAAAAACCCAGCTCACGATCCACCGCATATTACACACGCTCGCAAACTCGCAAACAACCAGTCGGCCAGCGTCAAAACCGGATCCCCATACGAAAAGTTATCCATCCACTGGTATATTTTCGTGTCCTGCAGCTCTTTGAACCAACACACTTTAAGCATTTGTAGAGACACATGTTGTCTCTTTCTAACGCCGAGTTACATGAAAGTGTGTGTCTTAGTTTCAGCGTAACCTTTGCAAGGCTTCTGTTAGATTTGCCTTATGATGGTTGATGCTGAAGCTAACAACTATGTTCAATAACGCACAGACAGGCTTTTGGGCTGAATCAACTTGCTGCTATAGTATGCTTGCATTGAAAGCTGTTAAACGACATTTTCAATCAATTTCACTCTGCCTCTTACCCACTTCGCTTCAGTGGCTCTCTACTCCATTGGCTTCAATGATTATAACATACGAAATTTCATGGAAGAAAATGCATCAAATACTTTCATTAATTATCCATGAAAAGTTAATGCATCGAACACAGCATACATTTGTTGAAAAACGTATCCGGGCAGCATAGTTTTTACACATTTTTCTTTTAAAAAAGCACAGAATTATCGTATATTTATTTGTACAACATGGTATTATAGCTATGCCTGAATGGTTTATTATTAATTCGTTACATAAAAGTTACCACATGAGCGACTTTCATACAAATTGTGGTCATTTTTACATGGTAACTTTGAACGATTTTTAATTTAATTTTTTGTAAGTCATGAAAAAATATTTTCTGGTTTCTCTACAGAAACTGTTTGGAGTATATAAATTTAATAAACATTTATTTTTGAGTTTCGCAAATCAGGTTGAAAATTTATCGTTTAAGAAATAACCTAATTTTTGCAACCTTCTTTTATAAATTAAGAAACGGCTCCAACGTTTTTTTTGAAAATTTGACACAATCACGCAAATGTTCATACGCGTCAATTGATTTCTTAACGATGCAATTCCTATGTTTGATTTGCGAGATATAGCGCATAACAAAAATTACCTTCAAAGTGTCTAAACAGCACCCATCCACCCCTCCCTCCCGCCTAAGTGTCCCAAAAACTTATCAGCTCTTAAAATTACAAAGACGCTTCGATTGACAGCTGAACAAAGTCGATACAACTTGATTTACGAGAGCTATGCTCGTAGAAAAAACTGCCCACGAACGTCTGTACGTACGTACACACACCCATATATACATCTTTCATTCCAAAAACAGTTTAAATATACTCTAAAGACCTCAAAACGTAAATATATGTTGAAAATTTCAATTTTGATTTTCGAGGCTATTACAAAATTTTCTCATATACTGGAAAGTTGATAATTGCTATTTTGATATTGATTTTTGTCATTGTCACTGTTAAGTTTGGATGTCATTTTAACATCATGTTTCATTCTCTTTGGTAAATAACCGTGAAAACACTTACATCCGAATAATATCTCAAAACAGTGAAAATTTATTTGTAAAATTCGCGTTTTGTGCGCAAATTTAGAGAGCATTTCATCCAATTTATGATATTCATAATCGTCTATCTGAATAGTTCATATGCAAAACGATGGGAAGATTAATGTGCACATAAAGTTTATGGGACAGTTATCGTTCGAAATGAACTCGTACAGTTTATGAAAGTTTTACACATCAGGGATGCGAACCGAGGCAGCTATCACTGCTGTAAATCGATTCAATGCCGTTCTCAACAACTTGACTTTTGTCCGTCCACGACATGGATAACTTTGAAAAAAGATTTTCAATTGATGCATTATGAGGTGCCACTACTGCAACAATTAAAGTCATTACGTCGTACGTTCATTAAATGAGCTGAAAAAGAGTTCGATGGCGAATCACATTCATACTACCAAATCATTTTTAGCTTTGAGGCTTATTTCTGGCCTAATGGCTTCGTAAATAAGAGAAATTGCCATTTTTATTGAAACGATAGTCTTCAAGCTCAATTATATCCCAAAAAGTCGCAGCATTGCTTGCATGCCGGCAGCATACCGTAATGAAAATAACTACTACTAATTCGTCAGTTTTTGATATTTAACATAAATTCCATTTAACTGGACATACATACATTGAGAATCGAACCATGTGAAGATGCCAGATAAGCAACCGCTGACGTTTGCAGTTGCGGACGGATGCATGGTCATCGAACGCGCACAAACCACAATTTTCTCGGGAACTGAAGCTGCAGACTCAGCACTCGTGAAATTAATAAAAGGCGTTTTAGCCAACGCATCACGCTTCTTATTCGGTTACCGTTCGCGATGCTCTTCCTTTGGTTTAAATATAGGTTTTGTCATATTCTTAGATCCTTTGGGTTTTCTTTGCCACGTCAACCGCGCACACTAGCCAAAATTGCTTTGCATTCAAAGTTGCATGATCTTTTCATCAAAACCGTTGCATTAAATACAATCATCAATGTTTGGTGTGAAATTTATGCAAGTGGCGCCCATTGGCTGCCACGGAAGTAAAGTAAAATTCTGTATGCAAATCAAAGGCATCGAATCCATTCATTAGCTAACAATGCAAATTATAGCATTTAAAACATGAGGAAATAATGAATATTAGAGTAAATTGCTACAATTCCTTAAATAAACAAGCCGCGAAGTGCGACCCTTGAGGTCCACATGCTTACCTTCCTAGGAATATCTACATATTAAAAATACTAAACACAGTAATAATTTTGAAAATACTACTACTTTAAATAATAATAATTAGAGCTACTCATAACAGCTATTGGAATGAGTTAATATTAGTCGTATCAACTACGGGAGCGTCCATGGAATACGTACTGCTTTTGGTAGATGGGGGTTGGATTGGTTTGATTAAATATTCATGAGGATCAATCGGTGGGGTGTGGGAGTAGGTTACAAAGCCTTTTCTGCGTTATTCGTTATTTTCATATCGATGCCTCATGCTCAAAAGAGCGCTAGCAAAAATGAATACAGTTTTGTTATTACGCCCACTGAAGAGATTTTGTCGCGTGGTGGTCATTTTGAATAGTTTTGGTCAAAATCGCCATGACTTCGGCATAATTATTGGGTTTGTATTTTTCCACGATTTTAAAGCCTAATACTTATTAAATATTTTCAGTTGCTCTTGCAAAACATTGAATGTGCAATCAATAATCGGTTTAATTGCATGTATAAACTAAAAACCATTACGAATGATGATGGAGGAAGAATCCGAAATCTTACAAACACTAATGAACAAAACTACCAAAGATTGCATTATTTTATTTAACAAAAGCTTTTTAAAGCATATGATCTTGCAAAGTATTGACTAAAAAACATTTTACCATTCAAAGCGTTCATTAAAACAAATGCAAACTGGTTTTTTTCTAGTTTTGGAAATGTAAGCAGCTTTTCTATTTAAATTGGAACACGGTACTGTAAAAACTATTAAGAATCTGCTTTTCTTGGTTTTCAAAACATAAGGTAGTTTTTTTATTAAAATTAAAACACGCTTATGTAAAAACTTTTTAAAATATGCACAAATTATGCAAATATTCATAAACTTTTATTGGCTTAACAACAATGTCTTTGAAATAAGAGTTATCAGATAATATCATTCGTATGAACACTTTTTAACTTCCCAGTATATGGAAAGTTCTTGTAATCGTCTCGAAAATCGGAATTGAAATTTTCTAATTTTCTTTACGTTTTGAGGTCTATAGGAAATATATATAAAGTGTTTTTAGAAAGGGAGATGTATGTGTGTGTGTACGTACGTACGTTCATGGACACGTTTTTCTACGAGCATAACTCACGTAAACAAAGTCCTATCGACTTCGGTGAGGTGTCAATTGAAGCGCCTTTTCAATTTTAAGAGTTGGTTAGTTTTCGGGATACTTCGGTTCGGGGGGGTTTGCTGTTTTGTCCCTTTGAAGGTCATTTCTGTCATGCGTTATATCTGGCGAACCAAACATACAATTTGCATGGTTAAGGTGTCAATCGACTCGTATTAGCATTTGTAAAAATCTACCAAATTTTTGAAAACACCGTTGGAGTCGTTTTTTTATTTAAGAAAAAAAAAGTGCAAAAAATTAGGTTTTTTTTGTAAACAATAAATTTTCAACCTGAATTACGGAAGACAGTATTCAATTTTCAAAAAAAAATTATATACTCCAAACAGTGCTTCTAAAAACAATATCAAAACTTTTTCTCATGATAACAAGAAACATTGAATAAAAAATCATTAACAGTCATCATGACCTTCAAGGTCATTTTTTCCATTCACTATATCTCACGAACCAGCTATAATATTTGCATCATTAAGGTGTCAATCGACGTGTTTTAGAATCTTTTTGATTATTTTAGCATTATAAAGATCCGTTTCAGCAGTTTTTCTAATTTAATAGTAAAAACTGAGAAAACTTTCATACAAAATAGTTTTTTTACCTGATATGCACAACACAGTAATACATGTTTATAAAATGTATACATTCCTATCAGTTTTTGAAGAGAAACCAGCAAAACTTTTTACATGATTCTGAAAAAAATTCAATAAAAAATCATTCTTCCGATTGATTTAACCTTTGATCTTTTATTCTAAAGACTTTGTTGTAAAGTCAATGAAAGTTTTAAAATGTTTGGATAATTCGAGCAGATTTTGAATAGTTTTTGCACTCTTTTAATTAAAAAAAGCGGCTCAAATTTTGAAAACCATCAAAATTTCAATCAAATTTGCATTTGTGGTAATGAATCATCATCACCCATCCACCAAAAAGCCTTGCGTAATCATTGAATGCTCCCGTAGATGATATGATTAATATTATCTCATTCATGTGACTGCTGTGAATACCTTCCATTGTTATAATTTGAAGTAGTAGTATTTTCAAAATTATTATTGTGTTTAATATTCTTAATGTTTATCTAGATATTACTGGGAAGTTAACCGTGTGGATCTCAAGGGTCGCACTTCGCGGCTTTTTAATTTTGTTGTCATAGTCATTAGAAAAAAATTTCCTGTTTTTTTCCAAGAACTATTTGCAGTACATAAATTTTATAAACGTTGATCACTGCCGTTTGCAAATCCGGCTAAAAATTTATTGTTTATGAAAAAAAATCTTTATTTTTGCATTTGTTTTAATAAATTTAAAAACGGCTCTAACAATTTTTTGAATTTTTTTCAAAATGTTACACCAATGTTAATACGAGTCGATTGGCTCCTCAGCAATGGAAATCCCATCTTTGGTTTGTGAGACGGACGGACGACAGCCTTGGCCTTCAAGGGATCAAAACAGCAAACCCCCCCTACCGAAGTTGTCCAAAAACTAATCAGCTCTAAAAATTGCAAAGGCGTTTCGATTGAAATTTCAACAAAGTAGATACGACTTTGTTTACGTGAGTTATGCTCGTAGAATAACTGTCCGCGTACGCACGTATTTACGTACATACACACACAAACACATACATACTTCTTTCTAAAAACACTTAAAATATACTCTTAAGACCTCAAAACGTAAAGTAGTGTTGAAAATTTTAATTTCGATTTTCGAGCCGATTACAAGAGCTTCCCATATACTGGGAAGTTAAAAAATCAAGATGTCAGGCGCGTTGCCAAAACAAGCCGGATAATGTTTCGGGCGGCAAAACTTATTTGCTTTCACGTTCATTGAAAGATAATTTTATCACAAGCCTTATGCCGTTCCCTATGTGAACATGAAAGTACTCTGGAAAGATTTATTGCATCCTTAAGATGAATATATACATATGTGTGTACGTTGCGCCTGCTGTATTTTATTAATACACACTGATTTACATAGTAAAAGACCTTTGAACTTTGGCGCAGATAGTTGTGGTTTAAGACCTTTAGACTATATTTAAAACATAGAGGTCTGTTTTGTTTTGATATGTATGCACAATCGCGATAATATTTTCTGTGACCATCATCCACGAATCAAAAATCTTATCAATTTTATGGAAAGATAAATCGAAGTGAATTAGCAAAAAAATAAGCTTATATGATTTTGGTAATCTTTGACTTATCAGTATTGTTTTCTTTTAACCAGCTCCAGGCCCTTTCAATTTACCTTATTCCGTGAATTAATCATTGTTTTCACTTCACTAAGCTATCAATCGAAGCTTATATTTGGTTCTTAAAATATTCATTAAATATAAATAATAAATGATTCTTAAAATATTCAATAAATCAATACCAGTCGTTTTTGAAGTGAAACTTCTTTTGGGACGGTGTAAATTGAATGTTATGAAACGAAAAAGAGACAACTATAAATGTATTTAAAGGGATTAGGCCGTGAGAGAATAAGATAAAATGCATGCATCAAGCTTTGAGTTGGCGACGCACTAATTATTACGAAATTCGTCCTATGATTAGAAAGGAGAGGCGGGAGAGACTGGCTGGGTCCTGCCCTACGAAAGACTGCTGCTGATGATGAAACCTTGGATCGCGGGCATCGCGACCGGGACTGGGCTCCGCGCAATCCACTGCGTCAAGGCCTCAAGACTGCACTAAGGGGCTCCGCGATTACTGGCTGCCAAGGGGACCACGTCTCGGACCAGCGACACTTGGCCGAAAACGCTTTCTCGTCTTGCTAGCGGCCAGAAAGCCACAATGGAGAAACCAATCGTGGCCACCGTGGAGTCGCTTTTGTTGTGCCGCCGCGAATGTGTCTGACATCATTCGTGGCTGCCGTAGTCCGGACCAAGTGGCCGTCATTGTGTTCTGCTGCGATTCCTTGCCCGAGCCCAGCGTTCACCTGCACGTCGACCACAAAACATGGAAGATGTAATTTACCGATGCGGCCGGCTGGACAACGACGTGCTTAAACTGAACTCCCAGTGTTGTGAGTGGTGTTTACTTCTCTCTGAATATACTTGAAAAACATGAAGAAGAGAAAAAGAGAAAGAGAGAAAAAGAAAGAAAAAAAAAGAGAAAAAAAACGTTGAAATCTATAGTACATTATTTTTTATATTGAATCTAGCAATTTCTATCTTTACTAGAATGTTAATTTAAGTGATTCTATTTATCATTCTCTCTCTGTTTTGTTCTTTCGTACTTCAATCAATAAAAAAATTGTCAATTAGTCTCTCTCTCTTCGTGTTTATCACCTCAATAGTGTATTCACCTTATTCTCTTACAAATTAATCAGAAGGCAAAGTTTCACTTCTACCGCGCGTGAACTCACACTCGATTTTTTTTAATTTACAAAGCATATACCATACAATAAGTATTTTTTCTCAACCTTATTGGTTCATTGCGCATAGTTTGCGCAATAAACAAATACAGATACTTGAAAAGCTGACTATTTAAAAATAACAAAAATTCTGTTTCGTTGCAAAAAACCTTGTAATGATAACAATGGAAAATAAAAAGCGACTTTAGAAAAACGTTCCAATTTTTTTTATTTCAAAAGAAGGTGATCACAAATAACTATGAAGAATTAATATTGATAATAAATAAGAGGTTCATGTGAGCAATATCACGAATTGTCAAAATGAGAAACTTTTAGGAACTGTCATGAAATGAAATATCATAGACGTTTTAAAACTTTCGAAAAATATTCATATAAAAACAACAAACAATCAATATTTAAAGTGAGTAAAGAAGCGTCCATGAGTTACGTTTGAGAATTTTTCGAGTTTATACATTGTAAGTGCTCGGAAGATTTCAGTAATCTCACGTAATATTTACATGTAATAAGTCATCGCGTTTTTACTGCAATTTTAATAGTATTCAAGGACCATCTGCTTAATAAACTCAATTTTTTAGTCTTTCTAAGGGCAAAATACTAAACTATGCAAAAAAAAATATTTTTCTAAAAATGGTCATCACGCGACATCTAGTTCGGGTTAGAAACAAAACTGCAGGCCATAACATTTTAACTTCCCAGTATATGTTAAGTTATTGTAATGGCCGTGAAAATTGAAATTGAAATTCTCAACATGTCTTTACGTTTTGAAGTCTTTAAAGTAAATTTTAAGTGTTCTTAGAAAGAAGTTTGTGTGTGTACGTACGTTTGTTCACCGACAGATTTTTCTACAAGCATAACTCACGTACACAAAGTCGTAACGAACACGGTGAGATGTCAATCCAAGGTTGTTGAAAACCGTATATCCTAATTTCATTCACTCCATCTTATATCAACTTCTGCCAATCATTTCTTTTCGAATTCAGATGTTTTAAGTTCTCAGCATACAAAACTTCTAAGTTTTTTGTTACTTTCCAAAAATATTTATACATTTATACGAATGCTTCGCGAGAAGATTCACTCAACCTCCCCCTTTCACCGAGCCCCCAAAAGCTTTATGTAACCAGTGAACACTCCCTAAAATGTAACGAAAAATATTAGCTCATTCCAATCACTGTCACGAGTGCCTATCATCATTATTATTATTTAAATGAGGCATTATTAACTTCCCAGCATATGCGAAGTTCTTGTCACCGCCTCGGTAATCGAAATTGAGCTTTTCAACATATCTTTACGTTTTGAGGTCTTTAGAACATATTTTAAGTGTTTTTAGAAAGAAGTATGAATGTGTGTGTGGGTGTGCATGTACGTACGTACGTGAGTTCGCGGACAGTGTTTCTACGAGCATAAATCACGTCAACAAAGTCTTATAGACTTTGTTAAGGTGTCAATCGACGCGCCTTTGCAATTCCAAGAGCTGATTAGTTTTTGGGTTACTTCGGTCCTGGGGGGATGGGGCTTGCTGTGTTTACCCCTTGAAGGTCATTACTGTCATGCGCTATATCTCATGAACCAAAAGTGGGATTTCTATTATTAACATGCCAATCGACGCGAATAAACATTATCGTAATACCTTAAAATTTTAAAAAAAATCGTTATAGCGGTTTTTTAATTTATTAAAAAAAGTGCAAAAACTAACGTTTTTTCATAAATAATAAATTGTTTGCTTGATTTGGAAATAGCAGTGATCAATGTTTATAAAATTTAAATTATCTAAATAGTTCTTGAAAAATATCAGCAAAAGTTTTTTTTATGATTATAAAAAAAACAAGCCGCGAAGTGCGACCCTGGATATAGTGAATGGAAGAAATGACCTTGAAGATCATGATGACTGTTAATAATTTTTTATTTAATGTTTCTTGTTATCATGAGAATTTTTTTTATGTTGCGTTTACAAGAACTGCTTGAAGTATATAAATTTTATAAAAATTGAATACTGTCTTCCGTAAATCAAGTTCAAAATTTCTTGTTTATAAAAACAACTTATTTATTGCACTTTTTTTCTTAAATTAAAAAACGGCTCCAATGATTTTTTCCAAAATTTGACAGATTTACACAAACACCAATGCGCGTCGATTGACACCTTAACCATGAAAATCGTATGTTTGGTTCGCGAGATATAACGCATGAGAGAAATGACCTTCAAAGGGGCAAAACAGCAAACCCCCCGACCGAAGTGTCCCAAAAACTGATGAGCTCTTGAGATTGAAAAGACGCTTCGATTGACACCTTAATGAAGTCGATAGAACTTTGTTTACGTGAGTTATGCTCGTAGAAAAAAGTGTCCCCGAACGTACGTACGTACACACATACACACACACAGATACATCTCCCTTTTTTAAAAACACTTTATATATACTCTATAGACCTCAAAACGTAAAGGAATGTTGAAAATTTGAATTTCGATTTTCGAGGCGATTACAAGAACTTCCCATATACTGGGAAGTTAATAAAAACTAAAAAAAAATGTGGTCTAAGTGCGACCCTTGAGGCCCACACGACTAACTTCCCAGTGGGGTGAATTAAATGCTATAATTTTCTTTTATTATTAATGACTATTATTAATAATTACCATAATTAAACATTATTATTCTAAATTAATATAATTACTCTTATTATTTTTATCAATTTTTTATCCAACCATAAAAGATTTGGTAGAGAGAAGACGTCTCCACCACCTGGTCATCCTCTACCAAAGCTTTGACAACCTCGTCCTCGTCATCCTTCTTGTCCTCCACTTCATCTTCAACCTCGTTGTTCATTTCGGCTTCGGCATCCACAACTATTATTGAGGGTATTTAATTATTATTTACAATAATCATTCGTTATTAAGACTGTTTGATCGTTACCGAATAATTATAATTGACTTTATATATACAATATCAAATTATAACTAATATGACTTGATTGTTATTGACAATATTAAATTATTTATAACAATATCCAATTATTAACTGCATTAGCGTTTCTACTCCCATTCACCCAAACCTGATAATATAAGTTTCGAATTTCACAAATTAATCTTTATTTTTTTTTGAAATAACATTTTTTACAAATTTGATCACAATTTTGCTAAAACGCACAATAACAACAACATTACTATGAAGGTATTTGGTATCTGCACGTATTAATAGTACGTATCAACAGTTTAAAAATAAGCAATTTTTAGTCGTTTTTCAGTTTTTCCATCCTAAATAAAAAACGGCCCAATCGATCTTACTGAAAAGTCATTCAGTTCTAAGTTACGTAATAACGCGTCGTTTGAAACCGGTCTCACGTCAATCCGATCTTTGGTTCTCGAGATAATCGAGACGAAAAATAATTCCGAACGCACATACGTACATACGCACATCCGCACATACGCACATACGCACATACGTACATACACACTCACAGACATTTTTCTAAAAGCGATAGATTTGGATTCTAGAGACCTTAAAACGTGGAGATATGTCAAAATTTGGGATTCGCAAAATCGACCCCATTACATTAACTTCCCATAGGGAACTGGGAAGTTAAAAAAATTATTAAGCAATCACGACCTTCAAGGTCATTCATGTCATTCATTATATCTCGCGAACCAAATATAATATTTGCATCACTTAGATGTCAATTGACGCGTCTTAACATTTTTGTGATGTTTTTAACATTATGGAAAAATTACTTCAGCCGCTTTTTAATGATAAAAGAAAATGCGAAGAGTGAGGGTTTTTTCATAAAAAATAAATTTTTAACCTGATTTACAAAACACAGTAATAAATCTTTATAAAATTTATAAATTCTTATCAATTTTGAAGAGAAACCAGCAAAATCATTTTCCATGATAAAAAAATTAATTAAAAAGAAATAAAAAGTGTTCATACGAATGATATTATCTGATTACTCTTATTCTAAAGATGTTGTTGTTGTACCTATCGAAGCTTATGAATATTTGCATAATTTGTGCATATTTTAATAAGTGTTTACATTACCGTGTTTTAATTTTAATAAAAAAAACTACCTACATTTTGAAAACCCCAAAAAATTAATCAAATTTTCATTTGTGGTAAAGCAGGTTTAAAAATTAATAGGTTGAGTTTTCTAGAATTCTGGCAGGTATAGCAAAACAGTTGGTTTCATTGCCTATGAAAATCCTAATCATCAAATGCAATTTCTAGAATAAACGCACAGACAATTTTGACGATTTTGATGAAATCTTCGCAAGCATAGATTGGATTTTTCAACAAGATCTGGCGCCCATTCATACCGCTCGTGTTAAAGGCTGGTTCGAGGCAGAAGACATCACTGTTTTGGATTGACCATCATTTTCGCCCGACCTCAACATCATAGAAAATCTCTGGAGATGGTTGTCAAGGAGCATTTCCAAAAATGGCAAGCAATATGATAATGTTGCAATGCTAGAAGAAGCAATAAAAGAAGATTGGGCTAATAATCCTCCACGTATTTATAAAAATTTGTAAGAATGTATAAAAAATAGATTATTTGAAGTCAATAAGAATATTAATACAGATTCCCACTATCGATTAATAAAATAAATTATCGCAGTACTCATGTGTTTAATTTACTTAGTTCACTGTTTGAAATTCCTCGAAATTTTACATTTTTCAGCAATGTACCTAATCAGTTGCTCAGCTTTTATATGCATAATCTTAGATAAATGCATCCAGGTAAATACCCGCGTGTGTGATTATTCTAGAAATTGCATTTTATGATTGGGATTTCCATAGGCAGCAATACCATTATCGATTTGTTTTGCTATACCTCCCCAACTTCTAGGATACTCAAAATATTTGGGTGTACCTAACCAGTTGCTCGTCAGTGTACGTACGTACACAAACACACACACTTCCCGTATACCGGAAAGTTAAAAATGTATTATTTCATTTTATACTTACTTTATTGAATTCCATGCAAGTTGTTTCAAAACGCTTAGTCCAGCATTCACCGGAGTAAAAGCCATGAAAGCATAATAAAAGTCATAGCTTAGTCCTTTAGAATCCCAAAATCCAGGGTCATCACTGGAAATTACAATAGGAATATTTTGGGATATATAAAATGCTGCTGGATGATTTCTCATATCCCAGAGTAAATGCAAAACTTGATTAGAAAGTGGATTTACTTCCAATGCAATTTGTTTACTTTTCACTGCTTGCCAAAGAACAGGATGTTTCATCAAAGCATATCCATGTCCAATTCGACTGGTGTTCAACAGAATCGCATCTAGGAGATTTAAGTCAGCTGCACCAAACCAATCTGTAAATAGAACTATGGTTAAGATCTCTTAAAAGATTTTATTGCAAAATACTTGTTTCTCCAGCGTGAAAAAAGAAGCGGACATCTTTTGATGTTTGCTTGAGTTCCAGCAATAATTTGTGTAAGTCCTTTCCTTTATCCTCTTGGCCAACCAAGTCAAACCCTATGACAAATTCTGGATTCTGGGCACTAAAGAATTTAAAAGCACTCATCAATACATTTAGCCAATATAATTAAATCCCGCATAGATTAAAACGGAAAATTTTCACAAAAACCGTTATCTTGAATATATTTTAGAAAGATGTATTAATCTTCACGAAAGAAGATAGGAACTAGTGAACCAAAGAGAAATATTCTGTGACACATTTTAGTTTGCTGGTTACCAATTGTACCAAAACCCCAAAATGTAGATACATCTGCATTAAATGTAAGTCGTATTCAGCAGAAAAGTATTGGTGATGCAAAATTCTATTAAACAGACAAACTTCAAAATATAGAATTTCGCAAGTAAACAAGCATCAAACAAAACACTAGTAAATAGATGTAGTTTACGCATAGTAAAACCAGTATGCATCAATTTACATATAATGACAACTGTTTTTTAATTGGTGCTTTTTACGTCGATTGACATCCACTACATAGCAAAATTCATTCAATTGAAGTTTTTAAAACCATTTTTATTCACATTCGTCCTCAATGTCTAGTTTATATAACATTACTTCTTCGCTGCATGAGCTGACGCTGTCAAAACTCACTACCAGCAGTTCTTTGCCTTTCTACCACAAGAAGCAACAAGAGAATAATAATTTTGAATCTTCAGGGGGGTTGTGGTTGCGTAGTTGGGTGCAAATAAGACTCATCACAGGGCAGCTTTGAATGTGATGACTTTTCACGCAAACAAAGCTAAGGATGGTGTTAGGGTTCCCAATGCTTGGGGATTCTCCCGACGCGATCAAGAGGTTCCGCCTTCAAATATTTAGTATGCAATTTTGCATTGTGGTTAGTAAGCAAGTTTCGCATGTATCGCCGTAAATTTGAAGAGGAGTTAAATGGGAGCACTTGATGTAAGGGGCCATCCATGTTTTACGTATTACTGTTTTTAAAGTACTTCAACTCCACCTTCTTCCCTATGTAACACTTTAGAACATTTTTCAAGACAACCTTCTATTGGTAAGCAACAAATTCAATGTACTCACCTCAGACTTAGATATTTTAATGACAAAATACTATCAATGCTAATACTTTTAACCATATCTTTTATTTTATTTTTCATTTATTAATAATATTTTTTTTTAACTAGTTAAACAATTTTCACTTATTTCAAATTTTGTTACATAAAATTTTTTCAGACTTTTCAGATTTGAATCAAAAAACCTTCGTCAGCAAGGCAATTTTTACTCGCCGCTTTCGGTCACTCTGATTGGCCACAGCTTTGTACATTGATGGATACTGCAGCTGTTATATGTGGGAGTGGGTGTTTGGAAAGATACATTGTGATACTGGCAACGAAAAGCTGCTGTGAAGATTGACAACATTAATAGCGGTGGCAACTTAATCGTTTCTTCTGTGCGTTGAATTCAAATACGACGTTGTCGGCAAGTTTGGCATGTTTCAGTAAACGAAGGAAATTCCAAATTAGTTGCCAATGTGGAAATTGTTAAAGTGTAACCTTATATCTTCGTTGAACGACGCACATAGGGGTATTTGGCCAATTTAGGCGGCCAAAAGTCAATTTTTCAAATCTTATTGTACGTAAAAAAAATTAATAGTACGAACTAAAAAAACAAGTCTGGCAACATTAACTAAGCGTTCCTGCACCCGCACATACTAAATTTTCTCGAGTATTGTTAGTCGAAATTTGTTCTAGCGATAGTATGTACGTTCCTGTTCTCGACACGCTAGGTATGTTACCATTTTGAAAAGGCGTATTTATTTTTCGGAGTTTATTTTGAAAGTGTTTGTGATGGATCCTGATATGTCAGGTAAGACAGAATACATTACAATACGTTTTTGTGTATAAAGTTAATTACTTCAATTCAATTTATAGTTTTGAATATACCCTGTTACGTAAAGATATTTTTGAGCATTTTACTAAGATAATTAAGGAATCGTTGTACTTCCGGGTTCGTCCCGGCCGTAATTTCTTAAGGTACTAGTAATTTAGATCTTTCTTTTGTAAAATAACAACAAAATAGCTGCTCTTACCCGCGATTTTGCAAATTTGGAGGTTATGAATATTTTTAGAAAAAAAAATTAAAATTATCAATTAATTTTAACGTTGGGTATAATTAACTTTTACTTGTTATAGGTTTACCGGGTGGTTCAGGGGTAAAAGTTGTAACTCGGAAGTACTTATTTGTTCAAATGCAACAACAAAAATTAGCTAGTTTCAAACAAAAACTGAATTATTTGGAAAATTATCTTTTATCGTGCGAAGAGTATACGGAGACTCAAATTAATGATTTGAAACATAAATTTTCACATTTTAAATCAAAAATGAAACAAAGGTGGTTGAAATCCGGTAGAAAAGAAGAATCATTTTTAAAAAACAACGAGTCTTGGTTGAATGGAACGTTCGAAATTCCTGTAATGCAAAGTCGACCAGGCAGACCAAGTAAATCGTTTGAGGAATCAAGCGAGCGAACTAAAAGAAGAAAAACGTAAGACATTCGCGCTACCATAGATGACGAAGTAATGATCTATGCTGCGAAGTTAAAATTACAAACTAGTGGCAAAAGAGTTGCTTCGCAAGTGTTTAACGAGATCACAAGTTCTCCAACACGTGCGACAAAGTATAAAAAAGCATACTCTCAAACAATGCAAGATCAAATCGTACAAGTGACACCGGTACAAGCTTTGTCAATGTTTGTAGAATCAGATTTGACTAGGCGACAATATGAAGTTATTAGGAGCACAAATAAAAAAATGTACCCATGCTATAGCATTTTGCAAAAAGCAAAACAAGAATGTTACCCACCTAAGGATTCGTACCGTGTAACAAGTACCTGCGCCGAAACTAACCTTCAAACCCTAATTGATCATACAGTTACACGTTTATGTGAGTACATGAATGAGGTTCTCATAACTTTGAATGCAGCTGAAAAAAAATCCCTAAAAATTATTTGCAAATGGGGTTGTGATGGATCTCAACAATCACAATACAAACAAAAGTTTGAGAGTGATGTGGATTCTGACGCAAATATATTTTTGAGTTCTTTTGTGCCTCTTCAAATAGTTTGTGGCAAGGATAATAAGAAAATTGTTTGTCAAAATCCCACACCATCATCTCCCCGATTTTGTAGGCCGATAAGATTCCGTTTCCTGAAAGAAACTACGGATATCACTGAAGAAGAGATCAACTACGTTAAAAACGCAGCTAAATCTCTAGCCAAAACTAATGTCCACATAGATGATAATCAATTTACCTTTGAACATATTTTTATAATGACAATGGTTGATGGAAAGGTGTGCAATGCCGCCACGGGTACAAAATCTACAAATATGTGTTATATTTGTGCAGCAACTTCGAAACATTTGAACGAACTTGATTCAAAAAAGAAAGTCGATGATAAGACTCTTGAGTTCGGACTTTCAATCTTACATGCCAGAATACGTTTTCTTGAAAGTATTTTGCATTTGGCCTATAAACTACCTGTTCGCAAATATCGCAAACAAAAAACTGCATCTGAAAAAGCTACAGAAAATGAGAGAAAACGCGACATCCAGGAGAGGTTTCGCGTATAGACCGGATTGTTACTGGATAGGCCAAAAGCTGGATTCGGCAATACGAATGATGGTAACAGCAGTCGAAGATTTTTTGAAAATCCACAGTTAGCAGCAGAAATAACAGGCATCAGCTACCAGCTAATTTTTAGATTAAAGGTGATATTAGAAGCAATATCCAGTGAGTACGAAATAAATATCGAAAAATTCGAGAAATAAACCTTCGACACTGCCAAACTGTATGTTGAACTTTACTCATGGCACCCAATGACTCCGACCATGCACAAGATATTAATGCATGGTGGAATTATAATAAAAAATGCATTACTGCCAATAGGTCAACTATCAGAGGAGGCCGCATAGGCCCGAAATAAACACTTCCGGTCATATCGCCAAAATTTTGCGCGCAAATTCACAAGAGAATCTTGTAACCTAGATATATATAACAGACTACTTTTAAGTTCTGACCCCTTATTGAGCAGTATGAGACAAATAAAAAAACCAAAATTGAAGACGTTTTTACCGGAGACCATTGAACTATTAATGCCCGCTGAGCCTAATCCATCTGATCCAATGGAAAGTGAGGAAGAAAATGATTTTGAAGAAGAATTATAGTTAAAAAAGTATGATATAAACTTTTTAATGAGGTGTAATTTTTCTAATAATATGTAATATAATAAGCTGTATGAAGTTATTTTTGAAATAAATGTTGTTTCTATAACAAGAACACGTAGTTACAATTAAAAAAATAAATTTAAAATAATAAAAATCCTAAAAATAATTTTGGCCGCCTAAATTGGTCAAATACCCCTATGTGCGACGTAACAGCTAGAATCAGCATTACAAAATCTTTATCCTAGATTATAGCTTAGATACACCATCCGCAAAAATTCGAGATTGTCAATTGAAGGCAGCTTCAATCGAGTCATAGCTATATATGACAGCAAAGCGCAGTTCAAATCCTGCCATAGCAACACAAAATGCTTTGTATGTTTCTAATTAAATATCCCTGACTCAAATAAATGCAACTCATAATTTTATAGTTCAATATTCCTATACTATCAATTTAAATAATTCAATATTCTAGCGTTAATTCAGGTAAATTTAATCGCTATTTCCATAATGCAATATATTTAGAATGCAATATAATCAAGCCTGCCTTTTGATTTGCGTGAATTGCGGAATGCATGCATGCATGTCAGTGGTAAAGAGTTTCCAACGGCATAGCTGCCCTGAGTTTTGCCTTGAAAAATCCTCGCTTCCAGCATAGATTATTCAGAGCATTTCTCTTTTTTGATTGGCCAAGGTGCGTGGTGAATGTTACAAAGTCTTAAAACATGTGTTTGATAAGCTTATAGCCTTATACTGATACATGGGCATAGAAGACTAGCATATATTGCAGCTATGAAGTTTCAAATCCATTTTTGAATCCATGAACATTTCACTCGGATCAACGTGCTCAGCTCTTTGAACCATCATTTTAGGCCATAAAAGAACTTCCACAATCCTGCGTCCAGCGTCTCTCGGATACATCGATAAGTGCTCATTTAGCTGATCTATGAAGTTAGTTAGTCGAGTTTTTCAAAACTCCATGTCTTCTCACCACGCGCCGATAAAACCAGTTTTAAATTAGTCCACACAGAACTAGATTCTAGTCACCACGGTTTATTCCACAAATTTTCGGTCCTGGTGTCATTTAAAATGTGTGTATGTCTATTTCTCAAAATGTTCGTGTACTGCAAATACTCAGAGCAACTTCACCATCATAAATCGTGGCAAGAGGTAAAGTGCTCGTTCATGGTGTTGATTAAGTTTCACCTCCACCAAATTTTTACGTTCTCCACTTACTGGATCTTATTTACACTTTCAGAAATCAATGCACTGTAAGATACGATGTTTCAAATACTCATTTGTTTATAATCAAGTATTGTTTAGAAACAAGACAAAATGGTAAAAAACAAAGAGCTTATGATAATTGTAGTGAATCGGTGGATAATACAAGAATGTTTACGAATTATTATTCGGATTGCTTGGATCATTAACTTTCCAAGGGAAGCTTTTGTATTTGGTCAGAAAATTGAAATCGAGATATTCAACATATCTCTACATTTGCAGATTTCTGGATATATATATATATGTATGTACGTACGTATAAAGAAGTAAAGATGTGTATACAGATACGTACATGCGTGATCTTTTCTTTCTAAAGCAATATTCTACGAAATCAAACAGTATCGTCTTCGTTGGAGTGTTCAGCAATGAGCTGTACTCATAACATTTCGATGAATTTCAATTGAGCAGTGTTCTTTGTCTTGGAACATCTAAGGTCATTTTTATGAAGCACGATATCGCACGAATGAAAAGTTTTGTTGAAGTTTTTGAGATGCTAGCCGAAGTACAATTACATAAGTATGATTTTGTGAAGCGTTTAATAATTTTTTAATAATAATATTTACCCAAAATTATTACTTATTCAAAAACATATTTTTGCTAGAGAAAATTACACTAGTTGCTGTTCATCCTTTTATATTTGTTATTTAATTTAATATGTCTGCAAATATTACTCAGAAGTTGGACGTCTAGAGCTCAATGTTTGCACATCGTGCCTTGTTATTCTTCTTCTTCTTCTTATTATTATTATTAATATTATTATTAATATTATTATTAAAATCAGGACATTGTAAGCTGGGTGGTTTTAGTTTTTCTTGATTTAGAGTTTCAAATGTAGTTTGTTACTTGTTTTTCTAAATGGAAGGTTGCCTTTTTTTATAATTTGATGGAACATTTTGCAATAAGTGCAACATTCCGTATGAATGTGCGTTAGTCATTGCAGAATACAATTTTTGTTTTTTCCGCATGATTTAGTGTTGAATGAATTGTGTAAAAGAATTTTCATGGATCAGTTTCAATATTGTATTTTCCTTATCAAAGTCCCAAATTTACAACTTCTGGTTGTTTCGTTGCAAAGTATTCGTTAGACATTTGTAAGTAGAAAGCCAATTTTTTAAATTAAAAATGTCTACTAGAAGTTGAGAATGCTGTCAGGAGTCTTGATTTCTTAATGGAATTGCTAGTCACATCTTGCAGAGATTCTAGAATTCTACTCAAACTCCCAGATACATAACTACTTGTTGTTACGTTGGTGCGTTGGAAAATATTCGTTAAACATTTTACGACGAAAAGAAAATCTGTTAGATTAAAAATGTCCTAGAAGTTAAAAATGGTGTCAGGGGTTTTGATTTCGTAACTGATTTTTCTGGGTACATTTAGTATAAAAGCATATTTAAGTTTCTCCAAACTTGTCTAAAACGTCTTCTTTACGTTTCAGTAGCAATTTTTAACTTCCCAGTATATGGGAAGTTCTTGTAATTGCCTCGAAAATCGAAATTGAAATTTTCAACATTTCTGTACGTTTGAGGTCTATAGAGTATATATGCTAGCTAGCTCCAAAGACTAGCCTGCCGACATTCTCAAGAAATCACCACAAAATTCTACTTCCGTGAAATACAGGGAAATACTAAACATCAACAAATTGCTCTCATATATCATCAAAGCCAAAGATAACAGCTTTCGAAAAGAAATTTGCAATCATCGCAAGTGTAGTGATCTCTGGCTCAGTACCCGCAGGTGGACGAACTTGTTATCAGGCGACTGGACGAAAATAGTGCGAAAAAGAGAGGGGCATGAGTTGGCCTGGAGTTAGATATTTTAGTTTCTTTGATGTAAGTGTTGGATTTGTAAAGATTTTAATGTAATTTTAAATTGCGCGCCTTGCAAAGGCGTGCTCGAGTATCAAAAAAAAACAATCAAAAATGTTTCCAAGTGAAATAGCATAATATACTTCTCTTTAGTTTTTGCAAAGTTTCATCTAATCAGCGCGCTTTCAGTTAATAATAATCAGCTTTTTCTTAATTCATCTGTCATTTTTGTTTCCTTAGCTCTGTTTCATCAAAAATAATTGTAAAAGCATAAAGTTTTTAGGGTTTAGGTTTAAATTCTTTTAGACAGATGCTTTGCGTAGAAAGAATGTTTCTTTAAAACGGCTCACCTTGAAGGTGAAATATCTCTTGAATAATTTTATGAGTGTTTTTTTTTGATTATTTGTTTGTTGTTCTATATTGAGAGTCATAAAAAGTTGTTTGAACCTTGAATTTTTCTACGAATTTCATCAATTACTGCAGTATCGTTTTTATTCTGATTTTTTTTGCCAATTGTCTTTCAACGGTGCAATTAAGTTGGTTATGTTGGCTTTTTTTAAGATTTGTAGGGTCAGAATATAGTATGAAATTTGATATTTGCATTCTTTAACGTTTCATACAATTGTGGTTGTAAATGTTTCGTGATCATTTTCGCCCATATATTTGGTCAGAAGACGGTTTCTTACGATCACCTGCAATTATGAAGAACTTAATTTTCATTTGTTGTTGCATATTGCAAAGTAAATATTGGTAGTTCCAAAATGGAAGATTTTTCGTAAGTTTGAACTTATCACCACTATCCTGGCCATATATGTCCAGTCAAGTTCATATTTTTGATTATTTCCTCAGTTAGCTCTGGGGGATGAAGGTTAAGCTAGGTATCCAGAATGTAGCATCTTTATTATAATGCGATGAGAGCATTTTGTTCTGATCACATAATGTTTAGATACTTCACTAATTTTTTTATGATCCCACCAATTGCAGCTGAATGCAATCTAACAATGATCCTAAGTTCAAAAAGTCATTGATCATTTTCCACAAAAAAAACGAGCCAGCACTCAAAAGTTAATATGAACTTAAAAGCAATAAGAATCTTCTTAGTTCTTAAACGATTCGTGTAACAGTTCACTTCGCAAATTAAAATAGAAATATATATTTGTGTAGCAATTATTTGGATGCTTTTCCTGAATTGGCAAAGATTACCATGGGGTCCTGGAAGACTACACATATCATAAGAAATCAAAACTACAAGGGAAGACCATGACAATAGTCTACTCAAGTAAATC
This sequence comes from Oxycera nigricornis, assembly GCA_963942545.1. Lineage (NCBI taxonomy): Eukaryota > Metazoa > Arthropoda > Insecta > Diptera > Stratiomyidae > Oxycera > Oxycera nigricornis. Next base: position 75,826,793 of record OZ012660.1, read on the forward strand.
CAAGGGCCTCTAAGAAAATACAATCTGCCTTCAAATCTGGAAGAAGCAACAAAATCTGTCTTTCAGGTCAAACAAATATAACGAAAAACGTTTTCTGGAATTAATAGGGAAGACCTGATGTGGCCTGTCATTGACAGAATCAATAAAGACAGAACCATTTGACCGGTTAACTCTTAAATGTTACCGTTTGCTTTTCTCAGGTGTAAGTATCATCGGTCGTGTTACTGAGGTTCCTCCAAATTAGCCACGACCATCTCAGTGCAGCTACGGAAGTGCATTTAGAACTGGCCCAGAAAAATTGGGTGGCATAAAACAAAGCTTGTGTGTATGAGAAGATACAGAAATGTATCTATCAATAATACATGTAGTCTTAGACCTTGTGTATTGAAAAAGGTAAGTATATAGTTCTGTATTATTTTCGCAACATGGACACCATTGCTTGCATGTTTTCTGTTGCTATATGTTACATGAGTTGTCGCCTTGACTAAGTAGTCGAAATCTCAGTGACGGCTGCTACGCGTGACGTTTTTATCATCTCTATGAAATTTGGGGCAGTTCCGAAACAAACAAACGAGATACTCACTCTTTGGTGATATATTAGTCCAACGAGTCATAAAGATATACCTAGGATTTGCAAAGCAAATGCCCTAGTGAGAGAAAGCTCTAAACTCAATGAATATACACTAACAGCAGAGGTCAGCCATCTCTAGATTTTTTAAAGCCAGGATTTAAACAGCATCATATAGAGGCTACAAACAAAGGCTACATTCGGGAAGAAACTTGTGGAATGACTAGGTAAGCTACTATTGAACTGACGCTCCAAAGCGCCAAACAGCTTTTATGCATTAATGCTGAAACATTCAAGTTTCATCATATCTCTACTAATGGGACACTATCTACTTGGCAAAAACGCAGAATGACCAGTCGTTCCCTTTAACAGCTTCTGCCATAGCTACATAGCTTATTTGAATAAACGCTGCATAGAAGTGTCGGCTTGTGCGAGATTTGGCTGCGAATTTTGCAGCATATCTCTTAGGATTACTTGCATTAATATTTCTAATAGTGGCATATAACCGAAGGAAAAGGCAGAAGTCCATTTGATTTATGATAAACTTTAGCTTTTATGTGCGGTACAAGATGTAGTAGAAGCAATTTCATTTAAATAAAAATGATAATTTGATTGCATTAGTCGTTTACGGCAAAAAAAACCATGTCTCTAACTGTAGCAGTTTCTGATCCATATGCCTGTGGCCGACAATCGGAAAGTTTTAATATTTTTTTAGAATGTCAAAAAAGTCTTGTTATAGCATTATTAGGAAAGCGTACTATTTAAAATTATTCATACACCAAAATAACTTTCCTTTAATTACTAAATTAATATTAATGCTACCGGTAATGTTTATTTTGGATACAAAATTTGCACCTACTTTGCTTGGCGTTCAAATGAAATCAAATTTGACAATTCTTTTGCGCTACCCATTACATTCAGTTTATTGTGGAACATTTTTGTGTCTATATAAAACTGTTCACGTGATCATATTATCTATATATTCAAATAAAAGTACTGCATAGACGCAGCAAAATTCAATGTCAGCGATTGCAAAGCCCAATCCAAACTTTTAGAAGCAATTGCCGGACAAAGAACCGATATTTCGCTTCCCTGGTGCGCACCATTCAAACAGTCAACTATGATTTCGGGAAAATTAACCATGCTGCGTTCATGCAGCATGAAATTCACTTCAGTAACAAAATTTAGAGCTGAGTTTAAAAATAACAAAGCGATAAATGGCAAAGGAAATCTGGTTTCAGGTGCACAGAACCTCTCAACATACATTACGTGTGCTTAAGAGATTATATCAGTCATGAGTCAATAGCTTGTTTTTTCCCGGGAATGTTCGAGTCCGAATTTTGTGAAGAAGTGCGAAAAGATTTAATTCTTATTGACTGAACAAATTCGGACACTGAATCCGAACTTAATAACACAGGAAACGAAAGGAGTGTAAAACAAGAAAATGAGTGTAACGTTGCGTGTGAGTAAATAATAGTAGTATCATAAAAACGAAAAAAAAACATCATTGTAGAGCGGATAAGCGTTCCTCTAAAGAAAATTGCAAAATGAGACAATTAGTTTTTTGGAACGTTTGATAGTGTTCCATCCATGCAATCGTCAAAGCATTATTGTGTTATGTGGCACGAAGCAATAGCCGATAGAAAAACAGATTCGGTGAGCAGTTCGTTCATTTAATTTTTTAAGAAATTGCATGACATACCGAACATCATTGTTTGGATGGACAATTCCAGTGCGGAAAACAAAAACTTCACACTGCACACTTTGGCTGCTATTGAGTATATAAACTGTGACTGTGCACTAGCCAAGAGTATCACTTTTAAATATTTAGCGAAAGGTCACACATACACGGCTGCTGATGGCCCCAATGGCAACATTGAGCAGAAAATGCGCGCCAAAAAACTGTGTACGATTTTGGAAACTTTTGCACCATAGTCCACTAAACCAGCAAAATAATGGTGCCGATTATTTTGCAACCGCAAAACATTATTAAATTTCAGAACACAATCAAAAGAAAATCCCAAAAAAGGATTCAAACGCAATACCGAAGTTAGCCGATTTCATGCAGGCCAGATTTGATAAAGGATCTACTGACATCCAATATAAAACTAATTTCAACGAAAACTTTTACACAGTAGCGAAAAATGCCGCTAAGCTCAGAACGTGATTTCGTCTATTCAGCGAAAATTTTTACAGTCAAGCCCGAGGAATATCAAAAGAAAAAAAGAAACATAATCAAGCAATTATTATCCAAAATACAAAAAGATCGTCAATTTTTTTGGAAAAATTCACCCAAAAATACGCTGAAAGAAGATGAGGATCAACAAAATTTATATAAGTTTAAATATATACGAGTATATGTTAATTAGTATAAAAAACAAAAACATTAACAAACTTGTCTTTGTTCTTATAAATAATCAATTTGTGAAACATTTGGAAGCACCTCTTCTTTCATATTTAAATGCCCACTGAAAAATTGGCAACGGTCAAAATCACACAAACATTTGGCGAGCTGCTTTTAAAGTGAAGGGATATATGTATAGATGGTTTGGATAATTCGAATAAAAACAACGCGCCACGTAAGTTTAGCGGCAAATTTACTTATGCTATCTTACATTTGGCGTTAGACTAGACGAATAGCTTTCTGTTCATGTTTTGCCTGCATTAGTGATGTAGATTCTTCGCGAACACCTCTTTCTTTACTCCTTCGTTGACTCGTTTTTACCAGCAAATTTAAGGCATGCAATTATAAAAGACTGATAAGTCTTAAAAACTAAATTTAGAAAACTATACAAAACTATACAAAACATGAGCAGTAGAGAATGATATGTGCGTTTATGGACATTATATCATCGCTTTCTTTTATGAACTTAACATTTTGTTCCACTTCCCTTCTCTTCAAGAGTTATGACTCTGGCCATTCCATCTATAAAACATCTTGCTACCAATGTCACACAAAAACAAGTGCCGAATCATTTCAAGTACTTTAGACGGTTTGTCCATTGTATAGCTACACAAATAAGAAGGAAAATAAACTTCTATAAGCATTTAGTTTGATTGTCCGTTGCACATCCACCCTACATTCCGCATGAGATCAAACGACCTAAGAGCATTTGGAGCATTTGTACGTTGTTTTCTTATGTAAGTTTTTCTTCTACGCACACTGGACAAAACGTTTAAATGCTTTTAGACGGTTTGCCGTTGTATCTGAAGATGTGTTTCAAACGAGAAAACTAATCTAAAAATAAGTTTCCTTCGTTTTCATCCCTGCATTGGCGATTTTCGTGGATCTTGTTGCATTCTTTGTACGTAGATTAAAAAGTTCTTGCAAACGAATTTGGTAATGTAGGCGAGACAGGGGAAATGCGGAAGCGTTTTCAAGCAAAATGTTTGAAGCCATTTATCTCGATATAGAGGAAATTACAGTTTAACGGTTTGGCCATTGCACGGCAGATTTTTCATGAACATACCATATATATTATGACTTCAGCTATATTAGGAAAAAAATTTGTCAAGCAAATACATACATATATGTAAATATGATAAATGCAAGGAAAAAAACATATCAAATTATTGTGAATTACATACTTTAAATTATAGGTACAATACAAAATTGGAAAAAAAATTTTTTTTCCTGATTCGTATAGTCCCATCCAATGTAATGAAATTTGAGGATTTGAAAATAATTTTGTAGAATTCTGCTGATCTTACTGAAGTACAATTTTGACAGCGAAGGTGTCATAAATGATATAATTGAACGCGCTTTCAAGGACAAAATTGATGTAAGCAAAAATTGAAAAAGGGTGCGGAAAGTACCTGATGCAAATAGAAGCGTTGTGAAGAGGTGAAGGTTGAAACCGAAAATCATATCATAGTTCTTTATTGGGATAGTGAAACCAAACTTTATGAAGTGGGCAGCTTTTACAAACTATCAAATCAAAACTAAATAAACAAGGTGTGGAGAATCACACCCATGACACTCACTGGGTTTTTATGAACTTCCCCAACAAAAGCATTTTATACGATACTAAATTGGCTACCATATTGAATGCTCTGCTATGCGACTATGACAGCTCTACACTTCTGGCGCGAGGGAATCCATGGTCAAGCATCATAATTAAAGATAAGAAAATGCGACTGAACAAAGACTTGGCTTCTTAAAGTCCCTGCTTCCATCAAAACCTCAAGTCAGTTATCTCAAAGAAGGAAATTTGTAATAAAGAAGGGATGAGTCAAGAACATCAACTAAACTTTGAACGGATGGATTGAAAATGGATGGAGCAGTTGACTTCATTGTATTCTCTGAGCAGCTAAGTCGTGATACATGCACTTTCATACAAGATTGCACATCGTCCAATATGAACAGGCTATACCAGATGTCCAAATTGAAATATCGCTGGAAGTTACAAAAATATCGAAAATGTAATAAGAAATCGGTGTTTTTCTACAGAGAACAGGCTTTGCGATCAAGAAACGACATGTTTGCTAGTATGTAGGTGTGAGTGAGTATAGAATGGAGGCTTGGAGCAGGTTTTGGTGGGCGCTGGTTGGTCGTGGGCTGGCTTTGATATGAGATGACGTTTTCGAAGTGAAGAGTTCAAAATTTGGTTTTGGATAAAGAAATATATGAGCCCCTTAGAGCACAAGTGGTGTAACCCCAATTTTCGTTTTTTTTAGTTTGGCATGGTGCTGAGAAGGAAAAAATGTGTTCTGTTTAATGCAATAATGGTGTAACTCCTAGTTCCCATAGCAACCGCATAGACAGCAGTACTTGTGCAGTCAATGCTGACCCCTATTAGCTGACAGCACAACCGGTGCAGTTGAGAGGTACACCATTTGTGCAGTTACTTTCGTAAAGGAAGGATTTACTCTCTAGTGTTTTTATTAACAAAAACAAAACATAACTTATTCAAGGCTATTATAGTATTCTTTTTGTTAAAATGGACTCAAGTGAAGATAGCAGTTGTAGAACATTAAATATTTTGCCTGACAATGGATCAGAGTATGAATATTTGCCATCATTCTCAGACATATCCAGTGAAGAAGGTAAGAGTTTTGTTTATATCGTTTGTTTATCATAATTTACTGCTATGATATGATTTGATCATATCACCTTATTCACAAAAAAAATGTTGATTAGGTGTTATTTCATAAAAACCCCGTTTTTAATTACAATAGAGTAAGGTTATGTATCTAACCTAGAAATGGAATTACATCATTTTTTCCGTCAACATTTTGGTCTTAGTCGGCAGACCACCTAGATTGTCATCAAAACATTTTTGAAGTATATTTGACATTGTACAAATCTTATTGTCATAAAAAAACTGCAACATCTACATTTTTCTTCAGTAGCTTTAAAACACTAAATTTTGGTTTCAGACGTTGATGATTCCGATTCCATAGATGACGACAATGAAGCTGAAAAAGGGAGACGCAATACACCTGATAGTGGTGAAACAGAGACAACTGCAGAAGGTAGGCCAAAAAGAGCCAGGAAAAGACAAAGAAAGGAGTGAAAACGTGAAGAAAGGAAGAGGAAACGCAATTCTGCGAATATTTACATCACTAGAAAGGGAAATATCATTGCAAAGAAACTATTAAGCAATCTCGATTGCAAATGCAGAAAACATTGCTTTAATAAAATCACAGAGCAAGCACGAAAAAAATATTCGAGTCATTTTGGAAAATAGGGACACGCTCTGCTCAAAATGCATTCATTTATGGTCTGGTGCAACAAGTAGTACCAGAAAGTCATCGGACAACCACCGGTGTTAAGAACCGAAGAAGGTCTAATAAGTTTAATTTAAATGTTGCTGGGGAAAGCAAATAGGTTTGTAAAAAGTACTTTTTAGAAACCCTAAAAATCTCTAATGGAAGGATGACACGAGCCTTACAGAATGTGAAAATTAGCGATCCTCTAGGGGACGATAAACGAGGTAAGAAGGTTCCTGGAAATAAAACTAAAAATGTAAAAATGGCAGAAGTAAGAGACCACATTACATCTTTTCCCGCTTACGAATCTCACTATACGATAAAACACAACCCAAACAGAAAATATTTATCTGAAAACTTGAATATACGACTCATGTACAATCTGCAAAAGAAGCATGTTGAAAGCCAAGGGCGTCAGCCTGTTAAGGAGCATGTCTATCGGAGAATCTTTAATAACGAGTTCAATCTGCAATTTCACGCCCCATATAAAGACACTTGCGTCAAGTGTGGTTTTTTATCTAATAAACTAAAATACTCATAAGATGAAGAAGAAAAAAGACAGCTTAAGCAAAACCATGAACTTCACTTCCGAAAGGTAGAAAAAGCTCGCGATTCCATGATAGCGGATGGTGAAAAATCAGCTAACAATGTCAGCTACTATGCATTCTCGTTTGATTTGGAGAAGTCTCTGCCTTTCATTAACTTGATGTGTCAACAGGCCTACTACAAACGTAATATGTACGTTTACAATTTAGGGTGCCATGAACTTTTGACCAAAATGGGATTCATGTACTGTTGGGACGAAGTTAATGGTTCAAAAGTTTCACAATAAATTGCATCCTGTTTTATTAAACACATAGAATCTAGAGACCCAGCAGCCAAACATGTGGTTATGTACAGTGATACATGTACAGGGCAAAACCGGAATTGGAAAATTGCCATGACATTAATGAAACATGTCCAAAGTCCAGACCACAACGTAGAAATAATTGACCAAAAATTCATGCAAAATGGACATTCTTTTCTCCCTAATGACTGGGACTTTGCATCGATTGAAAACTTCAGTAAGTCGCAACAAATTTACATACCTGATCACTGGCACAAAACTATTGCTATATCGAGGAAAAAGAAAGCCTTTCACGTGGCAGTTATGACGATCTATGATTTTTGTCAGTCAAAACATCCTGAAAAAAATCAGCAAGAGAAAGAAAGACTGTGAAGGCCATCCTGTATCGTGGCTTAAAATGCAATGGATACGCTACCAAAAGAGTGAGCCATTTAAAATCCTTTTCAAGGAAATTATATCTGAAGAGATGCTGTTTTCAACTTTGAATTTCATGCCACCGGGGGAAAAAACGACCGGTTAATGTTTGCAACATTGATCATGGTAAGCCATACACAAGCGCTCGGCCAGTTACGAAAGAAAAAGAGAAAGACATTATGGACCTGCTGTCATGCATCCCTCCAATACACATCAATTATTTCCAGAGCCTTGTCATTAGCAAGAATGCTGAAGATGTTTGCCCACTTCAGGAAGAAGATGAAGAAAGTGCCGATGAGTAAAAAAATATTATTTCACTTATTATTGTAATAAAACAGAGTTTTATTGATAATGATTCTGTTTTTGTTTACAATAACACCTCAAAACCATTTACAGCAGTTAAAGATGACATTTTTATGGAGTTTTATTGAAAAAAATAGTCCAAAAGTACAATACTGATTTTTATAGCAAACCCTTCAATATCTCAAAACAAGAAAATTTGGAGTTACACCACATGTGCTTTAAGGGGCTCATATACTCTTATATGTGTGTATGCCCAAAGTTATGTACTAATAAAGTAAAAAATCATATATTTACGTGCAAACTGCTGTACCTGTCAAATGGAATTCCTGTTTCTAGATCAATGTACGAGTGTACTTTTGTTGTTTGCTATGTCTTCACGCTTTTGGTAGTGGTATTGTTGTAGATTTTTGTTAATGAGTCGACGTTTGGCATGCAAGTGCTATGTTGAAACCAGTTGCCTTGGAGATAGTTAACGGATAATGATCAAAAAACATGCTTGCGATGTCGAGATGTGAGTAGAACTTAAAAGACCGATAACTTTCAAAAAAAAAGTTCATTATGAAAATTTAACACACTTTGTTTTGATTTTAAATTCGGTATTCCAGGCAATAATATCAAGTTCCAGTCATATAATTTACATCATATAAAAAACACAGGTGACATTTCACTTTTAATAAATAAGAAAGAAGTCAAAAGTGTTTCCTCATATAATAACAGATACCATTTTATGAAAAATCCAAGTCGTATAAGGTATTGATCTATCAGGAACTAATCTCAAAGATTATGCAATCGTGTTGCTTGCATAATATGATGTCAATATCGTTATGATGATGTTCATAGCTAATGCGTAAGCCGGTATGATTTGATAGGAAAACTAGAATAATAGGCGAAATAACTTTTTTAAATAAACACTCAAGTTCAAGTTGAGGATGGCAGAGGCAATAAAAATCAAATCAAATACAAATAAGTAGCATCTACTTCACACACAGCAGAAGAAATCCCGATGGGTTTAAAAATAGTTATGATAAAAACTTTGATTAAAAAAGTTTTCTCTCCTTCAGATTATCAGAAGAATTTGCTAGTATAACAGTTCATGGAAGGGAGATGTGGCGAGCTTACTTACATTTTAAAAGTACTGCAGCTTCAACAGAAAGAAGGCGAGTAATAAAAGAATCAAGATCCATTTGCTAATCTCTTGTTACACCTGTATTTCGAGCAACGTCCGCTTCTACACGGCAGCCAATCCTGGCCACGGTTTTGGCAATCCCACCCGGCTTAAACCCGTGAAGAGGGGTGTGGGAATACTTTTTTTTAAAAAGAACGCCACCCGTTTTTGAGGCAGAACTGCCATGTTCGCTAATTTGGAAACGGGAGCAGGATTCGCGACGACCCAAAACCGAACCCACTGAATAGGAAAGTTGAAACAAATACAAGAGCCGGAAATGTGACGTCCACTTTGCCACTTTACACAATTAACTCAATTGCTTTATTCTCAAGGCACTATTTATTTTTTAAAAACCTAGCTAACTCTACCTCAGCGTAATTCTACTAACAATTTTTTTCTCCTGATTGCTACGCCGCTTGCTGGCCATTTGCCGCTTGCCGTTTGGCCTTTCGTGAACGGGGAATCGACAAACAAATTCTCAAATATTTACGTGACATCACATACTAAAGTTGTCAACCTTAAAAACATATTCCTGAAAAGACAGGAATGTACAGAATAGAGATCATCAAAACGATAAAAAGTAATATTATAACAAAAAGGTTTTTTCAAGGTTGTGTTTCCTTGCAATCGTTTTCCTCGGAAAATCAGAAAATCGACATGCGTCATAGCCACCACAGATCCATCAAAAAAGAGTGGCGCTCATTGGGTAGCATTCTATTTCCCTAAAAAAGACCAACTAAATATTTTGACTCGTTTGGAAAATATCCAAATTAAAAAACTTTCACAAAGCCGCGAGGTGCGACCCTTGAGGCTCACATGGTCAACTTCCCAGTAATATCTAGTAATATTAAACAGATTTACCATAAAAATATTTATGAAAATATTTCTACTCATAACAGTAGTTGAAATGAGTTAATATCAATCATATCATCTACTGGAGCGTCCATTGATTATGCAAGGCTTTTGGAGGATGGGGTGGATTGGTGTGATATAATATTCAGGCGGATAAATCGGCATTTTTTACCATTTTGTTGTTTTATATCTGTGCTGGAAAAAAATGAAAATTAATCCAATTTTTTTTATGACGCCCACTTAAGAGATTTTCTCGCGAAGTGGCCATTTTAAATAGTTTTGTTCTAAATTGCCATGATTTTGGCATAATCATTAAATTTGTATTTTGTACGATTTTACATCAATGAAATTAATATTTAATTCTTATTTTCAGTTAATCTCGAAAATTATTGAATCTGCCGTCAAAAAGCAGTTTAATTGCATGTTAAAAGTAAAATGTTTTACACATGATGATGGAGGAGGTTATTGAATTCTTACGAACACTAAAGTATAAATCTACTAAAAACCACAATTTTTATTTGAAGAAAGCTTTTCAAAACAAATGATCTTGCAAAGTATTGACTTCAAATCATTTCACAATTCACAGCGTTGATCATCACAAATGCAAATTTGATTGAAATGTTGAGGGTTTTCAAAATTGAAGCAGTTTTTTGATCAAAATTTAAAGACTGTAAATAATATTTAATATCTGCTAAACTGATGCAAATATTATAAAACTTTAATTGATTTTGCAACAAAGTCTTTAGAATAAAAGATATGAGGTAATATCATTCGTATGAACCCTTTTCACATGCTAACTTTGAATGATTTATCATTTATAATTTAGTTTTTTTCTTCAGAGTCATGGAAAAAAGTTTTCCTCGTTTCTCTTCGAAAACTGACAGGAATGTATAAATTTTGTAAACATTTATTACTGAGCTGTGTAAATTAGGCAAAAAAATTATTTTTTATGAAAAAAAAACTAATTATACCCAATTTCTTTTATTAAATTAAAAAACCGCTGAAACGATTTTTTGTATTGTTAAAAACATCAAAAAATGTGAATACACGCCAATTAAAACCTTAGTGATGCAAATATAATCTAGTTCGTGAGGTATAGTGAACGATAAAAATTATCTTGAAAATCATAACTATTAACGATTTTTTTTTATTTAATTTTTTTGTACAATCATTACAAAAAGTTTTTCTGGTTTATTTTACAAAAACTGTTTGGATTACAAAAATTTTATAAGCATTGATTACTGTGTTTTGTAAATCAGGTTGAAAATTTATTGTTAATGAAAACAACCTAAGTTTTTACACTTTTTTCAATAATTTAAAAAACTGCTAGAATATTTTTTCTCAAAATTTGATAGGATCACACAAATGTTATTAGCCGTAGATTGACATTGTTATCATGCAAATTCTAAGTTTGGACCGCGAGATATAACGCATGACAGAAACGACCTTGAAAGGGTGAAAACAACAAATCTCCTTGACCTAAGTGTCCGAAAAACTGATCAGCTCTTAAGATTGCAAAGACGCTTCGATTGAAACCTCAACAAAGTCAATGCAACTTTGTTTGCGTGAGTTATGCTCGTAGAAAAAACGTTCCACGAACAATCGTACGTACGTTCACACACGCATACATCTCTCTTTCTAAAACTCTTTATATACACTATATATACCTTAAAACGAAAGATATGTTGGAAATTTTTATTTCCATTTTCGAGGTGATTACAAGAGCTTGCCATATACTGGGAAGCTTACAATTCCTAAAGTCCAACATGAGAGTGCTTATAACAACGGTTCTAAAGCGCGTTTACGACTACTTGCGGGCAATGTGTTTATGTTCATTCGCGCTGCACCGGTAATAGCCTTTGAAAATTTCGTAGGCATTTTTTCACCTTTGACTTTGAATTTAACGTTGATGAGATTGTGAATCTTTACCGGAAAATCTATCAAAAAGGTTTACTACGAAATGCTGGTGGCTACTACATTCAATCCTAGAAATGACAGATTGGAGGTATAAGACCATAGATTTAACAGCTAAGGATACCAGTTCTGATTCAAAAAAGTAAAAGTGAAATGAATTCAAGTGTAAGTAACTCGTAAGTGAAAAGAAGCCGACCATGTGCATCAATACATTAGAGAAGAAGCAGAAGTCTTTTTCTGTACCACAAAAGCGTTATTATAAAAAAACTATGTATTATTTTTAACAAGATTATTCCACGGGCAACCTGACTTTACTTTTATTCTTACTATGTTTATAATTTTGCAAACCAACGTGACCGTGAGAAAGTGCTTGTAAGCCAGTTTTTGGTGAAATTAGTGAGGAAAGGAATGCAGAGATTAATTTGGTTGGTTGAGGTACGTATAATTAGTGTTTGGGAAATACGGAGTAAAGAAAAGCAGGGGAGTAGCCTCAATTGTGCTAACTTCTCTCTTCTCAAGAATGTGTATCACAAAGATTAGGCTAGGATAGCTCTACAGGACGTAAACGCAATGCATCAAGATAGGATTACAACTATTTTGGAGAATTTGGCAAATATGATATCGTTGCTGATAGATACTATGTTGCTAAAGGATATTGTTGGCAATCTGCAACATAATAATGATTAATTTCCATTAAGTATAGGAGGACCTTTATCCTTGTATTACCTTGGCAAAAAATGAGAGGAGGACTTTCAACTTTTCTACTCGTATACTCAGCTTCATGAATGCTATGAAATCATTTCATCAATAACGAGAAAAGTTCAATTCAAAATTTTAGCTGCATTGTCATAATTTGGCTTGGCTAGCCACAACTAACATAATGATCAAGGTACTATATTCAGCAGCACCGACAAACATTTAAAAAACCCATGTAGTATAACACGACGACCCGAGGTTGGTTGGTTACATGATAATTTTATTGTTATATTAAAGTTAACTTCCTTTCGCGGAGACTTGACAAAAAAACGAAAGCAAGTTGTTTTAATAAATAATAACTTTTAACACACTTACTGTACAAGTAGTTACTCACGAATAACAAGAGAACACTTAATGCTACTTACTTACACATATTTATTTGCTAGATAAAATATGCCATTCGATCAATTATATCAATTCACGATAAGAATATAGGATGTGATAACTTCTTCCTCCTTAACAAAGTGTGTGCCACAAATTAAAATTGTATTGTAATAAAATCTGGGATGGAGATAGGTAATTTTATTTCTAGTTTACCTGGAGAGGTTTTGCTTCGTGAAAAAAGAAACAAGATCATGGCTAACGATATGATAAGGATTAAAGTTGTGATATCAGAAGTAATAAATACATATTTTTCGAAGCCAAATTTTTAAGGTCTTTAATCTTAATTGAATGAAGTGTATTTAGGTATTAGGATCTATCCTTACAACTTTTTATGTCAATTACTATTTAAATTTGGTAATTGGTGAAAGCTCATTATCTCAGTGTATTCGGTGTTGTTTATCCGGAGTGTATGATTCATAATATTAGTAAGGAATATGCCATTGAGGGATCTGGTGACATTATCATGGATAAGTATACCAACGAAGTTTGTTAAATGTAAGATGTTTTCAGTAACGGATTCAACTATTGGTCTATTATGCAATTGGTAGGCGTATATTGCGTCAGTACCTTAGAATATTTTAAAAAAACTTTCGAAGGTTTGCAACTTTTGCAACTGGTGTTGTGACCCCACAACTACACGCGCCGTACCCAATTTCTATGAAGTGCCAAAAGCACTTCAACGCACAAATAAACATGTACATTACATGCTTACGGACATTGACCGCTTTGCAATACGAGAAATGTTTACCTCATAATAGTCAAGGTTCATGAGACAGGAAATTGCTGATCTATAATTTGGTCAATACATCCAAAGAAATAAGTACTTGCGTGTGCGATAAGTAAAAAAGGTGTACAACGCAAAAACGGCCCGGTTTGCTTCTCAGCAAACGTCAGTCGGAGGGAAACAGTCAAGAAGAATAAACATTTTAATTATTCATTAGTGTTTTAATACTCACATTTACCAAACCCAGACACTCTTCCGCCAATACACGGCAAAGCACGGTGTCTGGGAGTAACAACATTTTGGTGACAGCGCTGGGATAATTCCCTAAAAATAAGTGAAACAAAGAAAAGTACAAAACAAAATTGTTAGAAGCCCTCGGACTGTAAGCCCTTGCCAGCTTTAGAGCGTAGGTATTTGGCAAACGGTGGGCAGTGTAACTAAAAGACCCGGACTCCTCATCTTTAGGGCGTGAAGCTCACTGGGCAAAGCAGCGGAGGCTGGAATTGAATTAATTGGAAACAGCAACGCAGCGAAAAGGAAAAGCAGCAGTTTTTCAGGATTTTGTCCCTCGCAAAGCATGGCCCTCAACAAGACGGGAAAGGATTCTCAAACAAACGAAGCGAAATGGAAATAAGCAGCAGGTACAGACGCAGAAAAGTCGAATACGCGGAACAGAAGTACGACAACAGCGAACACACGGAACCAAGCGTAAGCAAAGAAGTACTTTTCATTTTAATTAAGCAAAAAAAAGAGTGTTCTTCATTCCCCTTTCGTGTTTTTCCATGTTATTAATTATCCCCCTCGTGTAAGTTATGGTTATATCGTTGTGTTCAATTTACTGCGGGAAAACTTACGAGACCAACATTCCCACGCGAAAGTATCGGTCGGTTGTAAAGCTCTTTGAGGCTCTACCATTCCATAACGAGCGCGGTCCATTACAATGCCGTCCGATGGAGCTCAAAGTGAACATTAACGATGTTTTCAATATCGTGCCGGTGTTCAGTGGCAACCCCGAAGACCTGAACAAATTCAATGATTGCGGAAACATCCTGGTTTTATCCGCAAAAACAGAAGCGGAACAAAAGGTGTTGCTGGAGCTAGTCAAAACCAGACTACAAGGGCCTGCATTCGAACTTATTCAGTTCAGGTCCTTTACCAAGTGAAATGACCTGGTATGGGAATTAGATAAAGCCTTCAAGGAGGAAAAACCGCGTTCCTCTGCTCAAAACGAATTGTTAGCTGCAAAGCATCGACCTCAAGAGTCAGTAAAAAAATTTGGTGATCGAGTTAGCCATTTATTGTACTCCATCAACTCAGCTCCTGTTGCCAGTACTAGCGATGAAACAGTGCGAAATTTTCTCGCTGAAGAAAACAATAAACTTGGAATCCAAGTATTCGAAGACAGTGTGAGGAACAAAAATCTTAAGCTGATAATCAAAGCACATTCTGAAACTAACCTAAAACCAGCAGTGGCTTATGCAGAAAATCACGCGGCTTGCCTCGAGCGTACCTCACAATTATTAGCACCTAGAGCTCCTCACAAAACCCTCGACAAGGCGAAACCTATCTGCCAAACACGAGGTAAAACAGGACATGACAGTGAAACATGCAATCGTAACACCGGTTTCCCAAATTTTGTGCCAAAACAGATAAAGCAAGAGGTACGACTCTTAACTTGCGGGTATTGTAAAAAGCCCAACCATTCACAAGACGAATGCATATATTTAAAAAAACGCGTTTTACCTCGCCAACAAGTGAAATTTCAGTTTGAGCGGGATCCCAACCGAGCGGGAGTTCGCAATCCCTTTAAAGGAGGACGTGACCTCGGGTCTTCTTCTTGAGATCCAACCCATGAATTACGACACTCGACGGTAGGACAGTTTGACCCTATCCAAAATTTTGTTAATCCCTATGATTGTTATACGGTTTCCCAGCTAGTGTTCCTAGTATCCTCGAGCAAAAGCTGAAAATTTATTATAATTATGATGACTACGTAAATGAACTACGCGTGCGTTTACAGTATAGTTTTCAGTCGGCTGACGACAGATTGAACATAAAAAAGGTGGTCTCCAAAAGACATTACGATAAGGCAGCAGTTGCAAAGCAATTTAATGTAGGAGATAAGGCTCTAATCAAAAACGAAACTAGAAATAATAAACTCTGCTCTCTTTGGAAAGGCCCTTATGAGATCAAAAAAGTACTATCTAGTGAGAATACCGTGGTTAAAATTGGCCAAAAATTCAAAGTTTTACACAACAATAACCTCAAAATTTTCAGGAATTAAGCACCGCTAATGGCACTGCAAAATTTTTTTATACAGTGCTCAGCCCATTTTAAAACTAATTTTCAGGTGATGTATCTATTGTTGACTTTCCTTGGACTTGTAACCTGCATACTTGGGTCGTCTAAATTTACTTCCATTCCCAAAGGCCCGGGCATTTATTTCGAGGAAATTGGGGAAGTGGAACTATACTCCAGCGAATGGAAACTTTTGGTTTATGATGACCTCGGAAATTTAAAGATAGCGCTCCAACACGCCAAACACTATGTTTTCGAAATCAATAAGTTGTGTAACCAATTGAACAGTAGTAGTAATGTAAAAATAATATGTAATGGCACAGTTGCAGAAATGAATCACCTAATAGGCGATACTTTGAATACATACGATTTACTAATGAATGGCAACCGTCGAAGTCACCGTGGGTTGATTAATGTCATAGGTACTGTAAGTAAATCTGTTTTTGGTACCTTGAATGAAGACGACGCAGTCTTCTACGATAGACAGATAGAAAAGTTAAGGTTGAGCGAAAATAACTACTAGCACTGGTTAGAAGCCAGACCGTTATCTTGCAAACGACGGCAAATATATTTAATAGGTCAGAAGAGACTATTGAAAATCAGTTCTCCACAATTAGCCCAAAGTTAGAAACTCTTGGTGAGATAGTAAATAAGCTCTCCAACTCAACTCGTGTTAAAAATTCACTCGTGGAAATCGAATTACTTACCTCCCTGGTCACATTAATCATAATTAGATACGAAAACACCCTCAACGATATTTTAGGCATGCTTACTGATGCAAAGCATGGCAAACCCCATCCGAGCGTAGTAACACCTGAGCAGTTAAGAAAGGTGCTTGTCACAATCAAACAAGAAACTCCTAATGGTTTGAAACTTGCCCTCATAATAAACAGAGATAATGTTCTCAAGCTTTACCAAATAATGACTACGAGCGCTATGGTCCAAAAGCAAAAGGTAATATACGAACTAAAAATTCCTCTAACATCCAATGGAAATTTCAACCTTTATAAGGTCATCCCATTACCGACCCAGTTCCATAGTAACTTAGTATTTATAATACCAAATCACGAATATCTGTTAGTAGAGGACGATAAACAATGCTATTACAGCCTGAGCTCAGAAGAACTAACAATTTGCAAAAATTTCGATCGCCATTTTCTGTGCCCGATGGCACACCCGCTATAAAACGTAAATTCTAACTCCCCACAATGCGAAATTGAATTGTTACGCGATAGTGACGCATTCCGCGGAGAATGCGAAATCAGGCAAACCAACCTCTCAACGATTTGTATTCAATTAACGCAACCTAATAAGTGGTTTTTCTTGTCGCTCAAGGATTATAGGGTAGACAAAATTAGTCCGCACACTACTATAACGCATAGACTTCAAGGAACAATGATAATAGAAATTTTCGCAAAATGTTACCTTAAGACACCGGACCTGACTTTCCGAGCCTATAACGACAAGACAGCCGCAATATATAATAATTTCGATTTAATTATATCCTGCGTATACATTCCGTCTGGTAGTGACTTTGGTGTGTATGAGGAGTACTTTAAACTGATCGATGATTTGACAAATGTTACGAACCCCAACGATCCAATTATAGTTTGTGGTGATTTCAACATTCCACGCATTGACTGGTCATCATCAGGCGTCCCTGAATCATCTGGCTTGACCGATCCTATCGTATCATCGTTAATTTCTTTTTTTCATCGTTGTGCCCTATTCCAATTCAACTTAGTACGAAATACCAATAATCGTATACTTGACCTGATTTTGTCTAATCTCCCTGAAACATTGGTTCATGTCTCTTTAGCCATAAATGCTTACGTTAAGATTGATACCCATCATCCTCCCTTAGAAGTTGACATCACTATTCCTAATAGAACTACCCATATGCCAGTTAAATATCCTAAATTTAATTTTCATAAAGCGAATTATCCGGACCTTAATATAGCATTAAGTAATATTAACTGGGAGAGTGAGCTACTACATCTATCCTGTGATGCTGCTGTCGACCGTTTTTACAACATTCTAGAAGTAATCCTTCCACAATTTGTTCCTGTATCTTCATCTTCTCCTTCTTCTGACCCAATTTGGTTAACTACTGAAATCCGTCGCTTGCTTCATCTAAAAGAATCGTCCCGCCTTAGATACAATCGTCATAATATTCAGGATGACTTAGCTCAATACAAAGAACTTCGTACTCTGAGCAAACTTAAATTAAATCAGGCTCGCCTCTCATACTATGAGAATGTTGAAAACTCTATTAAAGCAGGCAACGTGAAGGTTTTTTGGTCACATGTCAAAAATATTCGCGGCTCTCGTGCAACTCCTTCAGCCTCCATGTATCTTGGTACTTCTCATGCCAATCTACCCCAGACTTGCTGTAACCTACTTGCACAACACTTTCAATCCATTTTCTTATCGCCTAAACCGATTGCCAGTCCCAATATAAGATTGAGGCACTTCCTCACTGTCATCTCACCGCCCTACACATCATCATTTCTTGTTGAATCTCTGATAGAAAATCTTGACCAAAATGTAAGAGCTGGTTCTGACGGCCTTCCTACCCTTTTTTTAAAGCGAACGAAAGATGTTATAAGCCTTCCGCTGAGCATAATATTTAATAAAAGCATCACTGCCGGAACATTCCCAAACTATTGGAAAGATGCTCTTCTTGTCCCAATACACAAAGATGGTCCCGATAATTTAGCGTCAAACTACCGACCAATTTCCCTACTTTCAGTCTGCTCCAAGTTACTGGAAAAACATATTCATAACTTTACTCTCCATCACTTTGGTCATCTGATTGCAAATGAGCAACATGGTTTTCGTTCCCTTCACTCCACGTCCTCTAATCTTGTTGGCTTTACAAACTTTGTTGCAAATTCTTTCGAGTCCAGACTGGATGTCCATGTTATTTATACAGATTTTGCAAAGGCATTTGATACAGTGCCTCATGATATTCTCTTGAATAAATTAGTCACCCTTGGCTTCCCAGACTTTCTTTTGGGTTGGCTATCTTCTTATCTTACCGACCGAAGCTGCCGTGTAGTTTTCAATGGCTGCACTTCGTGTCCGTTTTCTCCAAATTCAGGTGTTCCTCAGGGCTCAATTCTAGGACCGCTTCTCTTTCTACTTTACATAAATGACCTGCCACATCGCTTCTCTTGCGAATGTCTTTTATACGCCGACGATCTTAAGCTTTTCGCTCGCATAAAAAACTATAGTGACTGCCTCAACCTGCAAGCTAACATCAACATCCTGTCTAGCTGGTGTTTAGAAAATGGCCTAACGCTTAACGTAGACAAATGCTTTATGATGTGTTATTCTTTGAAAAAAACACCATTTGACGCCATCTACCATATTAACAACAGCGAATTGAAAAGAGTTAACACTATCAAAGACCGTGGAGTTATTTTCGATGAGAGACTTCGCTTTAATTTTCAATATTCCGACTTAGTAAATTGTGCATCACGTATGGCTGGATTCGTACTTCGAACTTCCCAACAGTTCTCCTCTATCGAAAGCTCGCTCACACTTTATCGAACCCTGGTGCTAAACCTTCTCGAGTACGCTTCAGTTGTTTGGTCGCCTTATCATGCTTGTGATCGTACACTGCTTGAGTCTGTTCAACGTAAGTTTACACGATCTTTGTTTTATAAATTCGGCCCACCGTATACGGAGTATCCTGATCGGTTAAGAATTTTGAAACTTCCCTCACTTTTTGATCGTAGAGTACTTCTCGATCAATGTTTTTTGTATAAGTTATATACCGGCCTCATTATGTGTCCTGCATCCGAAAGCATAGCACTTCGCGTTCCTTCCCATAACACCAGGAGTTACAACTTTTTTAATCCCACCATTGCTGAATTAGCTGTATACTTTAACTCTCCTTTGCAAAGAATAATGAGACAGCATGATGCACTTCAACTTGGTCCTATGTCCTCATCTTTTTATTCTTTCAAACGTACTTTAATTTCAAAACTTGAAAACCTATAATTTTAATGTGTAATTGGATCTAATCTTCACATTGAATTTTTCCTAAATAAATAAATAAATAAATAAATAAATAAATAAATAAATAAATATATAATTCATATATACCGCCTCTAAATATCTTCACAACTCTGGTTAACATGTCGGAACCAATCCCAAACTTCTCTAGCAAAATAGGTTTTTTAAAGTTCTCTCGCAAAGAAGGGTTAGCATGAGTCTCTGAAAATCTAAAAAACATCAAAAATAAGGAATCGAGAGAACTAATGCCTTTAAATGTGCACGATACTCATGATTACATTGCCATTTATGTAATACTGCTCCCCATATTAGCGGTATTCTTTTACGCAAAATGTAAAGACCGAAAGCCTCCCCCCCTCCCTCATCGAATTCAAATTCTGGACCTTTGGTAGAAAACACCTCACGGAATACGAACAACTCGACGGATACTAACACGCCAGTATTCGTACTAAGTTGTGAATAACGCAACTAAATAACATAACATATATTAGTCCTCAGTAAAACAACGCAATATTCATCTACACGAAAGGGAAATGAAAGTGGGAAAACTTTAAATATTATAAAAAAAACTTTACTTTGTAACAATATATGTATTCCTGGAAGATTACAAAAAAAAAGAAAAAAAAATTAATTTTATAAAAATATTTTTACGTATCTTTATACCAATAATGATTGAAAAACTTCACTTATTAGACTATTTTATGTAAGAAAGGGACAATAGAAGAAATGTAAAACAGTAAAGATTATATCTAGCTTACACATACGCATATGAATAGACTAAGAAATGGTAAACAAAATGAATGTAACAGCTAGCTTTCTTTCAACCTGGACCGCACATCGGTAAACTTTTTACAGAAAATTCCAAACTGTTTCTGAGCAAGCATTTTTAAGGGCGATGGGATGTTGTGACCCCGCAACTACACGCGCCGTACCCAATTTCTATGAAGTGCAAAAAGCACTTCAACGCTCAAATAAACATGTACTTTACATGCTTACGGACATTGACCGCTTTGCAATACGAGAAATGTATACCTCATAATAGTCAAAGGTTCATGAGACAGGAAATTGCTGATCTATAATTTGGTCGATACATCCAAAGAAAAAAGTACTTGCGTGTGCGATAATTAAAAAAGGTGTACAGAGCAAAAACGGCCCGGTTTGCTTCTCAGCAAACGTCAGTCGGAGGGAAACAGTCAAGAAAAATAAACATTTTAATTATTCATTAGTGTTTTAATTCTCACATTTACCAAACCCAGACACTCTTCCGCCAATACACGGCAAAGCACGGTGTCTGGGAGTAACAACATTTTGGTGACAGCGCTGGGATAATTCCCTAAAAATAAGTGAAACAAAGAAAAGTACAAAACAAAATTGTAAGAAGCCCTCGGACTGTAAGCCCTTGCCAGCTTTAGAGCGTAGGTATTTGGCAGACGGTGGGCAGTGTAACTAAAAGACCCGGATTCCTCACCTTTATGGCGTGAAGCTCACCGGGCAAAGCAGCGGAGGCTGGAATTGAATAAATTGGAAACAGCAACGCAGCGAAAAGGAAAAGCAGCAGTTTTTCAGGATTTTGTCCCTCGCAAAGCATGGCCCTCAACAAGACGGGAAAAGATTCTCACACAAATGAAGCGAAAAGGAAATAAGCAGCAGGTACAGACGCAGAAAAATCGAATACGCGGAAAAGAAGTACGACAACAGCGAACACACGGGACCAAGCGTAAGCAAAGAAGTACTTTTTATTTTAATTAAGCACCTTATTTTTAATTAAGCCAAAAAAGAGTGTTCTTCATTCCCCTTTAGTGTTTTTTCATGTTATTAATTATCCCCCTCGTGTAAGTTATGGTTATATCGTTGTGTTCAATTTACTGCGGGAAAACTTACGAGACCAACATTCCCACGCGAAAGTATCGGTCGGTTGTAGAGCTCTTTGAGGCTCTACCATTCTATAACGAGCGCGGTCCATTACAACGCCGTCCGATGGAGCTCAAAGTGAACATTAACGATGTTTTCAATATCGTGCCGGTGTTCAGTGGCAACCCCGAAGACCTGAACAAATTCAATGATTGCGGAAACATCCTGGTTTTATCCGCAAAAACAGAAGCGGAACAAAAGGTGTTGCTGGAGCTAGTCAAAACCAGACTACAAGGGCCTGCATTCGAACTAATTCAGTTCAGGTCCTTTACCAAGTGGAATGACCTGGTATGGGAATTAGATAAAGCCTTCAAGGAGGAAAAACCGCGTTCCTCTGCTCAAAACGAATTGTTAGCTGCAAAGCATCGACCCCACGAGTCAGTAAAAGAATTTGGTGATCGAGTTAGCCATTTATTGTACTCCATTAACTCAGCTACTTTTGCCAGTACTAGTGATGAAACAGTGCGAAATTTTCTCGCTGAAGAAAACAATAAACTTGGAATCCAAGTATTTGAAGACAGTGTGAGGAACAAAAATCTTAAGCTGATAATCAAAGCACATTCCGAAACTAACCTAAAACCAGCAGTGGCTTATGCAGAAAATCACGCGGCTTGCCTCGAGCGTACCTCACAATTATTAGCACCTAGAGCTCCTCACAAAACCCTCGACAAGGCGAAACCTATCTGCCAAACACGAGGTAAAACAGGACATGACAGTGAAACATGCAATCGTAACACCGGTTTCCCAAATTTTGTGCCAAAACAGATAAAGCAAGAGGTACGACTCTTAACTTGCGGGTATTGTAAAAAGCCCAACCATTCACAAGACGAATGCATATATTTAAAAAACGCGTTTTACCTCGCCCACAAGTGAAATTTCAGTTTGAGCGGGATCCCAACCGAGCGGGAGTTCGCAATCCTTTTAAAGGAGGACGTGACCTCGGGTCTTCTTCTTGAGATCCAACCCATGAATAACGACACTCGACGGTAGGACAGTTTGACCCTATCCAAAATTTTGTTAACCCCTATGATTGTTATACGGTTTCCCAGCTAGTGTTCCTAGTATCCTCGAGCAAAAGCTGAAAATTTATTATAATTATGATGACTACGTAAATGAACTACGCGTGCGTGTACAGTATAGTTATCAGACGGCTAACGACAGATTGAACATAAAAAAGGTGGTTTCCAAAAGATATTACGATAAGGCAGCAGTTGCAAAGCAGAATATCGTGGTTAAAATTGGCAAAAAATTCAAAATTTTACACAACAATAACCTCAAAAATTTTCAGGAATAAAGCACCGCTAATGGCACTGCAAAATTCTTTTATACAGTGCTCAGCCCATTTTAAAACTAATTTTCAGGTGATGTATCTATTGTTGACTTTCCTTGGACTTGTAACCTGCATACTTGGGTCGTCTAAATTTACTTCCATTCCCAAAGGCCCGGGCATTTATTTCGAGAAAATTGGGGAAGTGGAACTATACTCCAGCGAATGGAAACTTGTGGTTTATTATGACCTCGGAAATTTAAAGATAGCGCTCCAACACGCCGAACACTATGTTTTCGAAATCAATAAGTTGTGTAACCAATTGAACAGTAGTAGTAATGTAAAAATAATATGTAATGGCACAGTTGCAGAAATGAATCACCTAATAGGCGATACTATGAATAAATATGATTTACTAATGAATGGCAACCGTCGAAGTCACCGTGGGTTGATAAATGTCATAGGTACTGTACGTAAATCTGTTTTTGGTACCTTGAATGAAGACGACGCAGTCTTCTACGATAGACAGATAGAAAAGTTAAGGTTGAGCGAAAATAACTACTAGCACTGGTTAGAAGCCAGACCGTTATCTTGCAAACGACGGCAAATATATTTAAAAGGTCAGAAGAGACTATTGAAAATCAGTTCTCCACAATTAGCCCAAAGTTAGAAACTCTTGGTGAGATAGTAAATAAGCTCTCCAACTCAACTCGTGATCAAAATTCACTCGTGAAAATCAAATTACTTACCTCCTTGGTCACATTAATAATAATTAGATACGAAAACACCCTCAACGATATTTTAGGCGTGCTTACTGATGCAAAGCATGGCAAACCCCCTCCGAGCGTAGTAACACCTGAGCAGTTAAGAAAGGTGCTTGTCACAATCAAACAAGAAACTCCTAATGGTTTGAAACTTGCCCTCATAATAAACAGAGATACATTGGTAGCGTCTTGCCTTAAAGTAATATACATTTCACAAATTCGTATATAAATTCTTAATCTATATTTACATAGATCCTGTGAAATGGCGACACTGCCAAAAGGTAATAAAATTGGAAGGGTGCTTTGCGGAATGCCGACAATGGCATAAAACTAGTGAGAAAAAAGGATACGTATAGTACGCATGTGAGAATTACGTAACTCCTCCCTTTCTAAGTGAGAAATCTGTCCTCAGATTTCAAATAGTAAGAATTTACTTATAATTGCCAATTGGAAGAAACTTTACAGGAGAAATCTTTTTAGACTTGCGGTATCTTTGGGGGTGTATCTTATGATTTTTATAAGCTGGTACATATCTCGGTAGGAGTTTAGTTGGATTTGGGTTTTTTATAAATTCTGTATCTAAATTAACTACTCGTCTTTTCTTATTATGGTAGTCGTTATTTCGTTGTTGGTTTCTTGTTATGCGCTCAAAAATAGCTGAAAATGGAGTATCGGTTTGCTGAAAGAATACAGCAGCAGGTTTCTTTTTGTGGGCAGAATGGATCGTATTATTGTAATACTGAACACACTCATGAATAGGGTTAAGTTCGGTTAGATTTCGATTTTCCTGTTTTTGACGCACAAGATAGGTCCTAAGGTTTTCGTTCAAACTTCTGTGAGCAATTTCTATATCTGAGTTTCCTGTCTTATGTTGGGGTGATACAAAATGGTATTGAATACGGTTATTAGTCAACCAGTCTTTAGTTTTTTGAGTGTTAAAGGCGCCTTCATTGTCTGTTATAATTTTATTTGGCTTACCGATTTTATTAAATACATTCTGAAGAGCTTGGTTAACAGTATCCCATTGCCTATTTTTTATTGGTTCTAGCACCAAAAATTTTGAAAATTTATCGATAATTGAAATGTAAGGTGAGTTTTTATCTCTAAACCATATATCCATATGAAATGTTTCTCTTATGTTGTCAGGGTAGGGTGGACTTTTAAATGGTAGCTTAGCGGGGTTTCTTTCATATTTAGTTTGCTTGCATGTTTTGCATGCGTTTATATAGTTTGATATGAGTATTTTAAGATTTGGAAAATAATATTTGTCTTTTAAATCCAGAAATATTTTCTCAATACCTTGATGATTTGAAGCAATATGTTGATTTGCTATTATTTCTTTAATTTCTAATTCATTGCAATTATGCAGGCGTTTTGTTGCGTTTACGATAGAAAAATTGCTGTTAGATATACGGAGCTTTGAATATTCTTCCTGCATTGTAAGGAGGGAAATTAATTGCTGTAGTGCCAGTTTTTGCAACGTGATTATTTAATATGTAACTCATAGTTTTGGGCGTAAACTCTTGGAAAGTAAGATGTAATATTCGTTTTCCTTGGTACTTTATTAATTTGGCTTGATTTGTCTTTCCCTGTTTTAAGAATATTTGGGTGTTGAAGAAGTTTATTGGCCTTTCGGAAATATATATATAATCGTGATTGTCCTCGTTAGCAGTGTGTTGAGTTGCCACAAGAGATTCGTTCTCAATAGCATTAGCCAATTGTATTCTAGAAAGAGCGTCTGCAACACTATTTTCCTTCCCCTTAATGTGAGAAATTGTGAAGTTATATTCACTCAGTTTAAGCCTCCACCTTTGCAATTTTGTGTTATCTTCTTTTATATTGTCTAGGTACTGCAAAGGTTTATGATCTGTAACGAGTGTGAAACTGCGACCATACAAGTAAGGCCTAAAATATTTAGTTGACCATATGATGGCAAGGAGCTCTTTCTCTATTGTAGAATAATTTGTTTCAGTTTTGTTAAGTGTACGAGATGCAAAAGCTACAGGCTTTTTATTTTGGGATAATACTGCTCCGATGGCAAATTGAGAGGCATCCGTGGTTAAAGTAAAGGGCTTTTGAAAGTCCGGGTGGGCTAAAATCGGATCATTAATTACATAATTCCTTAATTGATTGAAAGATTGCGTGTAATCAGAATCAGTAACATTGATCTTGGAGTTTTTTTGTAGCCTAGTAGTAAGAGGCTTGGCGATTTTCGCATAATCCTTAATGAACTTGCGGTAAAATCCTGTCAAACCAAGAAAACTCTTTATTTGCTTGGTCGTGGTGGGTATAGGAAATTTCTGGATGGCAATTATTTTTTCCGGGTTAGGTTTTATACCATCAGCGGTTATGATATGACCTAAAAATTCGGTATGTTTTGAAAGAAAATGTGTCTTCGATAGTTGAATTTTAAGATAAGCGTTTCTTAATTCTGTAAAAATGTTCCTAAGAGCTATTTCGTGTTCTTGCAACGATGTGCTGAAAACCAGAATATCTTCCATATAAACAATGCAATTTCTGTTAATGTATTTTTGTAAAATATGATTCATTAATTTTTGAAATGTGCCGGGTGCATTTTTCAGCCCAAATGGCATTCTGAGAAATTCAAAATGCCCCATTCCTGTTGAAAATGCAGTTTTATACCGATCCTGAGATTCTAGCTCGATTTGATGAAAACCTTTAGCCAAATCGATGCTAGTAAAGTATTGACAATTTCCCAGTTTACCCAATAAATCGTCAATGTTTGGGATTGGATATTTTTTTTCAACAATTAATTGGTTTAACTTTCTGAAATCTATAACCAGTCTGTGTTTTCCACCCTTTTTAGGTACTACCCATATGTGATTATTATAAGGAGACTGAGAAGGCTGTATAACTCCCTGATGTAAATCTTCCATAATTTGTTTGTTTACAAAATCATTAACTGATTGGGGAATTCTATAATTCCGTTGATATATCGGTTTATCCGATGTAAGAGGCAGAGCATGCTTGATGCTATGCGTAAAGGTTAAACGCTGTTTTTCATCGTATTGTAAATCTGAAAACTCTTTGGTTATTCGATCTATTAGCTCAAATTCTTCTTTTGAGTAATGCTCCGTACGAGGCCGATTTTCACTTTCTGGAAAGTGTTTGAGCGCCTCCGAAAAATAAGTTTGTTCCACTTATTTACCAAAGTAGAGCGTGTGTTTAGGGGTTATAATAGTTTTTTTTGTAATCAATAAAAGTCCCTGTACTAGATAGAATGTTATTTCCTATAATAGCATGAAAATTTTTATGCGAAAAAGGTATTAAGTGCCACTGAATGAATTCAAGGGATCCAAATTCCTTCGGAAATCGTGTTCGAAGATAATGTATACTTCGCGAATTCTGATTAATAGATGAAATTATGGTGGGATACACAGAGGAGACTTTTTGATGCTCGGCTACTAATTTTCCATCTAATAGAGAAATTAAACAGCCAGAATCTATAAGACATTGAAGTCTCTTTCCTCCAATTGTGAGTTCAACGATTGGAAGTTTTGATCCGAGGCTTCTACATAAAAATCCTGCGTATGCAGACTAGATTCAGCTGAACGCACAGTGTTCATAGATACTTCGTCTTTTATTGGCATATTAAGACGATTAGGAAAGTTATTGGAATTGGATGTAACATTGGCACTATTTCTGGGATTAACTTGGGGTTGGAAATTTTTTGAGGGAAAATGACACTTGTTTTGAATTGGCACGTGGTTTTCATTCGAAAAATTAATATAATTTGTTTGAACCACAATCTGGTGTGCTTTTTCAAGTGTATCTGGGTTTCGCGTATAAAGAATTCCACGTTAGGGTTCTGGGCACTTATTTATAAATATATCTTTGGCTAATAATGGCTAATTTGTCATTCTCACTTAACTGACTATTATATTTCACCTTATTATTAATTTTGTATAGACACTTGCATATATATTCATAAAACTTCGCTCCTGTGGTGAACCTGGCTGCTTGCATTCGTCCTATTAGCTGGATTTCTGACGCTTGCGTATCAAAATGCTGTACTAAGAAGTTTCGGGTTTCGTCCCACGATGACACCATATGACAGTTGAGTGTCGCTCTTGCACGTCCTAAAATCTTCATAAGAACTTGTTGGAAGAGGATGGCACCGTTCACGTTGGCCGTTATGTGTGCTGATATTGTGTTGACTGCGTGAATGAAAGCGTGCAAATCGTCCTGATTGCCATCAAAGGGTGGTAATGCGGCTATATATTTCATTAGGCTGGACAGATCCATGTTTGGATGTTCTTCGCGAGCTTCCAAACTCCAATTGTTCAGGAGAATTATAAGTTCTTGAATTTGTCTCATACACTTATTTGATTGTTTTTGCCAAGTTCCAGTCTCAGAACTCGTTCAGGAATTATGACTTGAGTCCAGCAAAAACTAAGTGAGGAAATCAAATTCGATGCCGACTGCGCCAGTTACAAATGTATTCACTGTCTATATCTTTATTATTAAAACACGTTTTTTGAACACAATTATTTTTATTTTCAATGAATCACTTGGTTCGAAGATTTTTCACGAACTACGACTTCCTGTTTATATACTATCTTATTTCTAAACATGTGGTAGCCACCTTTTTTAACTAATTTTAAATTGGTAGCGTCTTGCCTTAAAGTAATATACATTTCACAAATTCGTATCTAAATTCTTAATCTATATTTACAAAGATCCTGTGAAATGCCGACACTGCCACAAGGTAATAAAATTGGAAGCGTGCTTTGCGGAATGCCGACAATGTCATAAAACTAGTGAGAAAAAAGGATACGTATGGTACGCATGTGAGAATTACGTAACTGTAGAGCTCTTTGAGGCTCTACCATTCCATAACGAGCGCGCTCCATTACAACGCTGTCCAATGTGGCTCAAAGTGAACATTAACGATGTTTTCAATATCGTGACGGTGTTCAGTGGCAACCCCGAAGACCTGAGCAAATTCAATGATTGCGGAAACATCCTGGTTTTATCCGCAAAAACAGAAGCGGAACAAAAGGTGTTGCTGGAGCTAGTCAAAACCAGACTACAAGGGCCTGCATTCGAACTAATTCAGTTCAGGTCCTTTACCAAGTGGAATGACCTGGTATGGGAATTAGATAAAGCCTTCAAGGAGGAAAAACCGCGTTCCTCTGCTCAAAACGAATTGTTAGCTGCAAAGCACCGACCCCACGAGTCAGTAAAAGAATTTGGTGATCGAGTCAGCCATTTATTGTACTCCATTAACTCAGCTACTTTTGCCAGTACTAGCGATGCAACAGTGCGAAATTTTCTCGCTGAAGAAAACAATAAACTTGGAATCCAAGTATTTGAAGGCAGTGTGAGGAACAACAAGCCGTGAGGTGCGACCCATGAGGTCCACACGGTCAACTTCCCATTAATATCTACATAGATATTAAAAATATTAAACACAATAATAATTATGGAAATAATACTACTTCAAATAATAAAAATTTACCCCTCATAAAAGTTATTGGAATGAATTAATATTAATCATAACATCTACGCGAGCGTCAATTGATTAAATAAGGATTTTGGTGCATTGGTTTGATTGATTATTCACGTGGATCAATCGGAGGGGGTACAGGTTACAAAGCAGTTTTATCATTAAAGTTAAAACATGGTGCTGTGAGGACTATTAAAAATTTGCTCAAATTTTGCAAATATTAATAAACTTTGATTGACTTTACAACAATGTTTTTAGAATAAGAGATTTAAGGTACTATGATTCGAATAAACCCTTTTTACATGGTGACTTTGAATGATTTTTTATTTTTAATTTAATTTTTTTTGTAATCATGAGAAAAGTTTTTGCTGGTTTCTCTACAAAACTTGATAAAATTTTATAAATTTTACAAATATTTATTATTACGATGTGCAAATCAGGTGAAAAATGAATTTTTTATGGAAAAAACACTACTTTTCCAATTTTTTTTAATATATTAAAAATAACGCTTTAACGATTTTTTAAACGTATAAAAACATAATCAAAATGATAATACGCGTCGATTGACGCCTCAATGATGGAAATATTATATTTAGTTCTCGAGATATAATGAATGACATAAATGACCTTGAACGTTTAATGATTTTTTATTTTTTATTTAATTTTTTTTTGTAATCATGAAAAAAACTTTTGCTGGTTTTTTCACAAGAACTATTTGGAGTATGTAAATTATTTAAACATTGATTACTTAGGTTTCAAAATCAGGTTACAAATTTTGAGTTTTTGGAAAAAAACCTAATTTTTGCCCTTTTTTTTTTAAAAATTAAAAAACGGCTCGAAGAATTTTTTTAAAAATTTGATCGAATCACACAAATGTCAATACGCGTCGATTGCCACCTTGAGCAAGCAAATCTTATGTTTGGTTCGCGAGGTATAACGCATGACAGAAATGACCTTCAAACGGGCAAAACAGCAAACCCCCCGACCGAAGTGTCCCAAAAATTAATCAGCTTTTAAGATTGCAAAGACGCTTCGATTGACACCTCAACGAACTCGATATGACTTTGTTTACGTGAGTTATGCTCGTAGAAAAAAAGTGTCCCCGAACGTACATACGTACGTACGTACGTACATACACACACACACATACACACATACATCTCCCTTTCTAAAAACACTTTATATATACTCTATAGACCTCAAAACGTAAAGAAATGTTGAAAATTTCAATTTCGATTTTCGAGGCGATTACAAGAACTTCCCATATACTGGGAAGTTAAAAATCTTAAGCTGATAATCAAAGCACATTCCGAAACTAACCTAAAACCAGCAGTGGCTTATGCAGAAAATCACGCGGCTTGCCTCGAACGTACCTCACAATTATTAGCACCTAGAGATTTTACGTATCTTTATACCAATAATGATTGAAAAATTTCACTTATTAGACTATTTTATGTAAGAAAGGGACAATAGGAGAAATGTAAAACAGTAAAGATTATATCTAGCTTACACATACGCATCTGAATAGACTAAGAAAAGGTAAACAAAATAATTGTAACAGCTTACATATGTAAACCGACTCGCTTTCCTTCAACCTGGACCGCGCATCGGCAAACTTTTTACAGAAAATTCCAAACCGTTTCTGAGCAAGCATTTTTAAGAGCGATGGGATGTTGTGACCCCGCAACTACACGTGCCGTACCCAATTTCTATGAAGTGCAAAAAGCACTTCAACGCTCAAATAAACATGTACATTACATGCTTACGAACATTGACCGCTTTGCAATACGAGAAATGCATACCTCATAATAGTCAAAGGTTCATGAGACAGGAAATTGCTGATCTATGATTTGGTCGATATATCCAAAGAAAAAAGTACTTGCGTGTGCGATAAGTAAAAAAGGTGTACAGAGCAAAAACGGCCCGGTTTGCTTCTCAGCAAACGTCAGTCGGAGGGAAACAGTCAAGAAGAATAAACATTTTAATTATTCATTAGTGTTTCAATACTCACATTTACCAAACCCAGACACTCTTCCGCCAATACACGGCAAAGCACGGTGTCTTGGAGTTACAACACTGGTTCTTAACAAAAATGGGTGAGTCATAAATAAACTAGAGTATTTCACGTATATCATCTTATTGTTACTTATAGTTGGACGGATCAAAAAATTATTATACTCAGTGCTTCCTGTCTTTTGTTAACATATGACATAATGGAGCATTGAACCTTTCGCCAGTATCATATGTTTCGCGTATTCAATAGCCTGGATATCTTAACCTTGCGGAAGTGTCGCAATCTGAGCAAGTACCTCATTTACTTCTATACTTCTCCAAAGGTTTTTATTGACTTTTCCTTTGTCAGCAAGTTGATTGCCAACTAGAATTTCCTGGATTTCTTCCCTTAAAGTTGACATTGCTTTCAATAATGTTTGTTCATACCTATATTTATTTTAAGTGGTAAAATTAGCCAGAACTCTATTGTAAATAGTTGTTCAGCAATTCTGAAGAAACTTTACAAATGTATTTATTACATTTATATTTGTTGTTATTGTTATCTATAATATCATTTTGGCTTTTAACAATACCATCTCAGTCAGTGGCATCAGGGCTTCCTGCAAGCCATTTCCAGGCAGACCCTAGCCAGGTTATTGATCGTTTAGTTTTATGTATTTTGCTATCTTTTAATTGATCTAACAAACTTTCTACTTCAGAAATTCGAAGGTTGAGCTGGGATACTAAAATACATGCTTTATTAACACAGTTTTGCACTACTAGTTTCATACTGTTAACTACTTCGTCATACATGCATATATTAATGGCGTAAATAATCTTAAAATTTGTCGTTAGTATTCTTTGGTAGCCTTGTTTCATAGTCATAAGTGGGCTAGTGTTTTTAGAAAGAGAGATATATGGGTCATTTCAAAATTTGGGGTTATTTGGTGTCACACAGCTTTTGTGAGCACTCTGTTTGTCTTGGAAATTCGGAATTTTTTCTGAGGGATACAGCAGGTTGGCGTTTAGTAGACCACCTAATATAAATTCAAAAAATTAGTAAGTTCAGACATTAACAATTGTTTAAAAACCCCAATTCTCTCTCCCTACACTTGTCACAAATGGTAGGTTGAGAAGTTCAGAATTTTTTTTGAGGGCTCTGTACGTACATTTTAATACATATCAAAAATTGAAGTAGTTAAGGTTGCTCTCCATTTCATGTATACATTTAAAAAAAATTACATTCCCTCATTTGAATAGGTTTTTGCTATGTTTTATGTGTGTCACAAGGTTTCATTCTCTCTCCCTACAAATTTTTTGAACTGCCCGCCCATTCCACGAAAACGAATATTTTGTGTTGTGAAAAACGAAAAGCAGCACTGCTACAAGATGGCTTTGAAAACCCACGTCGTTTGTTTCACTCCCAAGCCTCCAGCTGATTAAGTGATGTTTTGAAGTGTTGAAGTCGTGTGAGTAGGTTAATATTTTCTCCATACCTACAACCACCTCATCCTCAGGGTAAGTGTTGATTAATACATAAATGAGCTGTAATTACGACAATGAATGGCATGGTATTGAGTGTTTTTTCTAACTTCGAAAATCATTGATGGTGAGGCCTGCAGGAAGTGATAACCTCCCAAATCTCTTTCCCTACAACCTCTCTCCCTACAACTTCTGGAAAAAGGTGGTTTGTAGGGAGAGAGAATGGATTGCAGGGAGAGAAGATTTGCTAATTATTTTACAAAGATAATGGTTCCAATGTTCTTTTGGTATTAATTCTAAGTTTTAGCAGCTACCTATAGCAAATATTACACTGCCTACCACTGGCATCTATTGTTCTGTCCAAGATAGAAAAATTAGTACTGTGGTTCCATCGAAACAGATTTTTTCTTATTTTTTCAGGTCCTTTATTACCATCCATGGCTAAGCCCAAGGTGTCCAAGGAGAAGTGGAGAGAATACGCACAAAGAAGACGAGAGAGAATAAAAAATAATCCGGTATTGGCCGCCATTGAAAAAGAGAAGGAAAAGAAGAAATACGAGGCAAAGAAGATGAAAAAACAGGTAAAGCTTGTCAAAGATATGTCTGAAAGAGAGTTGAGGCAGAAGCGCAAGTTGTGGAGAAAAAAAGGCGAAGGAGGCGTACCAGAGGAAAAAGCTGCGAGGTAATTTGGCTAAGTAATTAGAGGAGCGTTCCTTCCCTGTAAGTGAACCAGAAAATGATCAACCAGTCGTTGAACAACCGCAAGTTGACCAGCGCATTAATTCTGGTAGAAAAAAGGTAAAGAAAGATAGGGCAACGGCGTACCGAGAAATTAACAAACTGAGACAACAGAATGAAGCATTGAAAAAACAGGCAGCCAAGTGGCGACAAAAACACTGGAGACTGCAACAAAGTATGAGAGATAAGTCATCGCCAAGAAGAGTAGTTTCTAAACTCTTGAAACGAGGAAACCAAAATGAAATTCGACGGAAGTTGTTGTTTGGAGAAGTTTCGGGACGTCAGTTAAAAGAAAATTTCAAACAGGTATCTGCTAAGGGGAAGAAAAGGGCGTTTGGAATGATTTTGGCAGGCAACGGAAAATTTTTGCTGCGGTACAAATTTATGTCAAACCTTCGAAGCACAATTTCATCTAAAGTATTCAACAGTAGTCGGATGTTGACTTATAATAAACAATTGAGAAAACGTGCTATGAAGATCAATGCCATGGTGATTAAGGACGTCCAAAGCTTTTTTGAAGATGACGAATCGTCAAAGATGTGTCCAGGTAAGAAGGATTGTCTAACGAAAAACAAAGTGAAAAAACAAAAGCGTATTTTGTGTGATACAATGAAAAACTTACAGAAAAAATTTCTGGATCAAGTTGACTACAAAATTAGCTAAGTGTCCTTTTGTAAGCTCAAACCTTTTTGGGTGGTTTCGCTTAAAGCTTCTGAACGCAATACTTGCCTTTGCAAGCAACATGCAAACATCGAATTGCTCACTTCAGCGTTGTTTAAAGCTGGCATTATTGACAATGGTAATCCGAAAGAATTTGCGCGTCGCATTTGTTGCGACGTTCGCAACGTCAATTGTTTACAAAGAAAATGTGATACTTGTAAGAATTTGGTGATTCCCTATTCAATCTTTGAAAATGGCACAGCCATTACCTACTTTAAATGGCAGAAAAAACAAGACACTTACACGGATGAAACCAGAAAAGTCGGGTCGTAAGACACATTGTTAAGGAAAAAGTTACTCAATCGGTAATGGAGGCTGTCGATTGTTTCGATGTCGACTTCAAGAAGTTTCTTTTCCACGAAGGCAACGTCATGCACCAGTTTCGCGCCATTTAGGCTTTAAAGTTGAGAATGAACGAAGATGAAGTTCTGATCCATAGTGACTTCAGCGAGAATTATTCAATGAAATATAGCTCCGAAATCCAGGCTTTCCACTTTGGAGGGAGCAGGCAACAGGTCACACTCCACACTTCTCAAATATATTTCAGAAAGGACGCATACAGCAAGCCATCATCTCAGTTCATGTGTACAGTTTCTGAATGGGCCCATGGCCCCGCTGCAGTATGGGTCTACCTTCAACCAATTTTGAACTTCATCAAACAAACAGTCACGAGAATCCGCGCTATTCATTTTCTAACAGACAGTCCAGCCACACAATATCGCAACAAGTCGATTTTTTACCTCATTGGCCATGCAATTCAACAAAACATCGATGTTTCCATAGCAACTTGGAATTACATGGAAGCTGGACATGGCAAGGGTGCTCCCGATGGAGTGGGTGGCTGTCCGAAACGAACAGCAGATAGAATTGTGGCTCAGGGTAAATATATTGACTCTTTCATCACCTTTGTGCAAGCATTAAAGAATAATGTCAGGAATGTGGAGATCAACATAGTAGGTGCTCAGGAAATCAAAACTATGAAAAAAATTCTGCCTCAAACAATCCCTTCATTCCATGGCACTATGAAGGTGCACCAAGTAGTCTTCATCAAAGATCAGCCCCACCAACTAGCCATGCGAAAACTAAGCTGCTTTGATTGCTTTAATTGCCAGCATCATTTCCTGGGAAAACACCTCGTACCACCTCTGACTGATGACAAACTTTAAGACTTTATTTTATTAAGAATATTCAGTTACCTGTTTTTATGTGTTTTTCATTTTATTTTTGTAATATTTTACGAACGTTGAGACTGATTGAAAGACTTGAAGAAATTGATTATGTAGCAACTAGACTAAGCAACTCGTTTTTTAAATGGCATAATAAATGTTACAAGTTCAACTTACTCGTGGTTTTCTCTCTCCCTACAAAGTATAAATAATAGAAAAAATATCAAAATTTTACATCTCGAAAACTACTCGACGAAGTGTGCGCCTACTGCAGGATCTTTCTTTGGGGCCAATATAAAGAAGATATACGAACAAAAAACCGCAAAAATTGAAGCATAAATTTAGGGAAACAGCTGAGCCCAAAATCGTTCCATGCCAAATGTGTCAACGTGAACAATGTTTTTATAGAAATTCAAGCTAAGCATCCTAGCAATATATCGTATCGCTGTGATGCTTGTAAGAATACTACTTTGTGCGACATAATTAAGATCCTGCATCAACACTCCACGTCACTTGCAGCGCTTAACCAGAGATTGGAATTTATTTCCACATCTCTCACTTTACCGCCAACGCCAACAACTTCTCATGATGCTAATCGTCCACCGGCACCTAAAACACCAGCATCTACTACATCTGCCTCTACTTCATCAGCAACTTCTACAGCAGCACCTATCGTTCCTGCATTTGATAGTGAGTCTATCCCAAACACGTCAATGGATAATCTTAAATCGCCTATATTAAGTCGTGGGGCCATACCCAAATCAACAAAGCCTGCTCCTCGACTCCTCACACCTGTTGCTGTAAAGGATTGTGATGATGTTCCAGTCAAGCCACTACAGTTGATGCCACCTTCGTCACCAACGCCTGCACTGCATGTTGTGGCTACCGCTGCGCCACGGTCTGCAGTGCACGCTGCTGCTACCGCGGAGCCACAAGGTTTGGATCCGGTGCCTTCTGTAAATCCGACATTGCATGTCGTTGCTCCGCCCATCCAAATCTTTGTCTCTCGGCTCGCATACGTCACGTCTGTCAAAGACGTACAAAATTATATCGTAGCAAGACTTGGATTTGCTCCCTCCTTCCTTAGTTGCAAAAAACTAACTAAGGAAAATATTGCAAATAAAGTCATTGCCTCCTTTAAATTGACTGTGCCTCCCGAGCACAAGACAATACTTAAGAGTGACTTCTGGCCAAATGGAACACTGGTCAAAGCCTTTACCGTTCGTCGCTCTACGAATTTTCACCAGCCACGTCTTCGTCGATCCCAGCATTAGTTTCACCAACTACTTCAACAGATTCTGCAAGTGGCTCTTATCTTAATATACGTAGAAAAATTAGTGTCTATTATCAAAATGTACGGGGTCTACGAACCAAGTTGCAGCATCTTAATCTTTCGTGTCAGTTGTCAAATGACTCTATTATTTGTTTGACAGAAACCTGGCTACACTCTGGCATCTTTAGCTCTGAACTTTTGCCTAATTTTTCTACATATCGCAAGGACCGCGATCATCATCTATCCAATAAAAATGATGGTGGTGGAGTCTTAATAGCTGTGAAAAATTGTCTTTCCAGCGCTCTCTGTGAAGATTTCCTCCCTCCCCCTCCAATAGAATGTGTTTTCGTCAAAGTACTTGCTGACCCTTCCACTACATTGTATATAGCCTCTATATACTTCCCTTGTAACTCTCCTCTTGAGCTTTATGAATCTTTCTTTGAGGCTATTACCTCGTTTTGTCTCTCTCTTAATCCGTCGTCTCGTGTTATCATCTGCGGTGATTTCAATCTTCCCTCTATTGATTGGCACATTTTTCCTCATATTGAAATCATCTCTTCTAATCGATCATCGAACCTTCTCTCCAATTTTCTCTCATTGTCGGGTTTTTACCAATTCAACCATGCCTTTAACTTAAACGGTCGACTTCTTGACCTTGTTATATCGAATATTATTCCTGATAACTTAACTTTAACCACTGCTCCTCTTCCCTATGTTCCTTCGGATCCCCATCATCCACCTCTACAGTTTGAACTCTCCTTTTCTTTCCCCAAAGCTCAGAATAGGCGCAAACAACTTAAATTTAACTTTTGGAAATCGAATTACATTGCTTTGTCGGAAGAACTCAACTCAGTTAACTGGGCATCTTTTTTTGACAGTCTTGGCTGTGAAGATTCGCTCGTTAAATTCTACTCTCTTCTCTATAACCTTATCTCTCGCTTCACTCCCTTTCATAGTCGTACCTCGTCACATAATCCTCCCTGGCTAACTCGTAATGTCTTAGCTATCTTGAAATTAAAAAACCAAGCTTATCGACGTTATAAATCTAATAAAACGCCGGATAACTATACGGCCTTTTCAAATCAACGTGCTTCAGCCAAGCTGGAAATTAAAAGAGCTATGCGTAACTACTTCGCTAATATCGAAAATTCACTGCACTCTAGCCAAACAAAACCGTTTTGGTCTTATGTCAATTCCCTTAAGTCTTCGTTCAGTATTCCTCATACTGTTTCCTGGGACGGTAAGCAAGGCTCGACTCCTGAAAAAATTTGTGAGATATTTGCTCAGTTTTTTTCCTCAATATATCCTGCCACAACTCTCTCAAATTCTTTTGATACTCCTTCTTGCTTTGCACCTATTCTTAATCTTATCTCCACTAACCCAACTGAAATCCAAGCTTTCATCAATTCTTTAGTTTCCAGCGTTGGCCCTGGGCCAGATGGACTTCCTAATATATTCATTAAATCCTTATCCTCCTCATTATGCATTCCACTTTCTTATATTTACAATGCTAGTTTATCCTCTGGTATCTTTCCCAATTTGTGGAAATTGGCTAATATTTTTCCTGTACTCAAATCTGGATCCTCTTCTGATGCTTCCAATTATCGTCCCATTTCAATTCTTTCCTGTTTTCCCAAAATTCTTGAACGCATTGTCTACAATAATATATACGAAGCTCTTAATTGTAGGCTGTCCCCGTTTCAACATGGATTTGTTCCAAACCGCTCGACCGTCACGAATCTCCTTGAGCTTACCCAAACTGTAGCAAAAGCTCTCGACAGCCGTACTCAAGTTGATGTAGTATACACTGACTTCAGTAAGGCATTTGATACTGTCAACTTAAATGTTCTATTGCAGAAGCTAGCTCACTTTGGCCTGTATGGTCCATTACTCTCCTGGCTTGAGTCCTATATCAGTACTCGTTCTTGTCGTGTTAGCCTATGTGGAGCACATTCTTCTCTCTTCCATCCAACCTCCGGCGTTCCTCAGGGGTCAATTCTAGGCCCTCTTCTTCTTTTTTTGCTCTATATAAATGACCTTCCAACTGTCGTAGCATCTCAGTGTCTTTTGTATGCTGATGACTTAAAAATTTACCGAGTTATTCGTTCAGAAGAGGATTGTATTGCTCTCCAAAGGGATCTTGACGCGATCGTTTCTTGGAGTGAAACTAATTTTCTCTTCATGAATGTTCAGAAATGTCACAAAATGTCCTTCTCCTTAAAGCTCAGTCCAATTGATTACACCTACGTATTACATGATATTCCACTTGCGCCGGTTTTTCAAATAAAAGATCTAGGAGTGATTTTCGACCCGAAACTTAAATTTGAGCCTCATATTGTGTCAATAACCGCACGCGCCTCTCGCGTCTCCGGGTTCGTATTAAGACACTCTCATATGTTTACTGACATTTCTTCTTCGGTCAACCTATACACTAGCCTCGTTAGACCAATCCTTGAGTATTGCTCACAAGTATGGTCACCACACTACCAATATTTAGATTCTATGGTTGAATCAGTTCAGCACAAATTCACTCGTTTCCTTATCTTTAAATTTAAAATTCCATATATGCCATATGAAGAGCGACTTTCCTTGCTGCAACTTCCTACTTTGAAATCCCGCAGACTCCTTTTTGATGAATGTTTTTTGTTTCGGCTTCACCACCATCAATTAAACTCTAACCTCTCTGATTGGTTAGAGTATCGTACTTCAGAACGCCCTGCCAGATCTGACACCATATTTACAGTTCCATATGCTAGGACTGAGACCTTGTATCATTCGCCGATGTTGCGACTCCCTCGAAACCATAATACTCTGCGACTTGGTCCGTTTCCTCAATCACTCTACATTCATAAGCAGAAGGTGAAGGGTTTTTTAACTAATTAGTTTAATCGATATTATGTTTTTCTTTTCATTAATTTTTACATTTTCGTCTTCTTTTATTGTCTTGTAATTGGATTGTGTTAGTCTGTAAGACAATTTCTTCTTAAATAAATAAATAAATAAATAAATAACCCCAAATTTTGAAATGACCCATATATGAATGTGCGCGTACGTATGTACGTTCGTTGGCCATTTTTTACGGCCATAACACACGTCTAAAAGTCGTATCTACTTATTTGAGGTGTCAATCGAGGTGTCTTTAAAATTTTAAGAGCTGATTAGTTTTTGAGACACTTCGGTCTGGGAGAATACGTTATTTTGACTCTTTGAAGTTCATTTCTGTCATGCGCTATATCTCGCGATTATGAAGGCGTCGATCGATGGGTATTAACATTTTTGTGATTCTTTCAAATTTTTTAAACAAATGTTGGAGCCGTTTTTTAATTTATTAATAACGAGTGCAAAAGATAAAGTTTTTTTTTACAAACAATAAATTTTTAACCTGATCTCGGAAACATAGTAATCAATGTTTATAAAATTTATGTACTCCAAACAGTTTTTGTAAAAAAAACCGGCGAAACTTTTACTCATGATTATAAATAAATTCAATTAAAAACAATTAATTAAAAGTCAGTATGACCTTCAAGTTCATTTTTGTCTCACTAACCATATATAATATTTATGTTATTAAGATGTCAATCCCTTTGAGCCGTTTTTTAATCTAGTAAAAGAAACTGCGTAGATTAGTGGTATTTTCATATAAAATAAATTTTTAATCTGATTTGAACATCACAGTGTTATATGTTTATAAAATTTATAAATTCTTATCAATTTTTGTAGAAAAACCAGCAAACCGTTTGCCATAATTTGAAAAACCAAAACAAATTGAAAATGAAAAATTGTTCAAAGTCACTATGTAGATAGGGTTCATAGGAATGATATCACTTTTTATACCTCATATCTTTTATTCTAAAGACATAATTGGAAAGTTAGTCGAAGTTTATTAATATATTCATAATTTGAGCATATTTTTAATAGTTTTCACAGTCTTTAAATTTTATAGAAAAACCTGCTTTAATTTTGAAAACCCAAAAAAAATTCAATCAAATTAGCATCTGTGGTAACCAACGCATTGAATTGTAAAATGTTTTGTAGTCAATACTTTGCAAGATTATATGCTTTAAAAAGATTTCATTAAATAGGAAATTATAGTTTGAGTTTTGTGCTTTAGTTTTCGTAAGATTTCAGTTATATCCTCCATCATCATGCGTAAAACCTTTTACTTTCTACATGCAATTAAACCGATTATCGACTGCATATTTCATGTATTTCAAAACAAATTGAAAATAAAAAATAAATATTAGTCTCATTGATGGAAAATCGTTTAAAATTACAAATTTAGTGATTATGCCATAGCCACAGAAATTTTGATCACAACTATTCAAAATTCCCATAACGCGACCAAATCTCTTCAGTGGGCGTAATAACAAAATTCATTTTTTGTCGCTCCTTTGTCTTTCTTGCACCGACATGAAAATAAAAAAATAACATAGAAAAGGCTTTTTAACCTGTCTTCACTCCATTTGATCCGCGTGAATATTCAATCAACACCCTATCCACCAAAATCTTTACGTAATCAATGGACGCTCTCGTAGATGATATGATTAATTTTAAGTCAATCCGATAACTTTTATGAGAGGTACACTATTATTATTTAAAGTAGCATTATTAACTTCCCAGTATATGGAAAGTTCTTGTAATCGCCTCGAAAATCGAAATTGAAATTATCAACTTTTCTTTACGTTTTGACGTCTATAGAGTATATATAAAGTGTTTTTAGAAAGGGAGACGTATGTGTGTGTATGTGTACGTACGTACGTACGTCTGTACGTTCGTGGACAGTTTTTTCTACGAGCATAACTCACGTGAACATAGTACGATCGACTTGGTTGAGATGTCAATCAAAGCGTCTTTGCAATCTTAAGAGCTGATTAGTTTTTGGAAAACTTCGTTCGGGGGGGTTTGCTGTTTTGCCCGTTTCAAGGTCATTTCTGTCATGCGCTATATCTCGCGAACCAAACATACTATTTTTTTTGAATAAGGTGTCAATCGACGCGTATTGACGTTTGTGTGATTCTATCAAATTTTCAAAAAATTCTTGGAGCAGTTTTAGAATTTTTTAAAAACAAGTGCAAAAAATTAGGTTTTTTTTCAAAAACAATAAATTTTTAACCTTATTGTCAAGTCTTAGTAATCAATGTTTATAAAATTTATGTACTCCAAGCAATGCTCGCAAAAACGTCATCAAAACTTTTTCTCATGATTACGTAAAAAAATAAATTAAAAATAAAAAATCATTTTAATAGTCATCATGATTTTCAAGGTCATTTTTATCATTCACTATATCTCACGAACCAGATATAATATTTGCATCATTAAGGTGTCAGTTGACGTATATTAACATTTTTGTGAAGTTTTCAACATTATAAAAATTCGTTTTAGCCGTTTTTTTAATTTAATAGAAGAAAATGCGAAAACTTATGGTTTTTTTTATAAAAAACATTTTTTACTTTATTTGCACAGCACAGTGATCCAGTTTATAAAATGTATACATTCTTATC
This sequence comes from Oxycera nigricornis, assembly GCA_963942545.1. Classification (NCBI taxonomy): domain Eukaryota; kingdom Metazoa; phylum Arthropoda; class Insecta; order Diptera; family Stratiomyidae; genus Oxycera; species Oxycera nigricornis. Next base: position 75,869,037 of record OZ012660.1, read on the forward strand.
AGTTTTTGGAGACAAACCGGCAAAATTGTATTCCATGATTATGAAAAAACTAAATTCAATATAAAAAAATCATTCAAAGCTACCATGTAAAGAGGGTTCATACGAGTGCTATTACTTTATATCTTTTATTCTAAAAAAATTGTTGTAAATTCAATCAAAGTTTTAAGATATTTGCATAATTTGAGCAGATTTTTAATAGTTTTTATTGTCTTTTAATTAAAAAAAATTGCTTCAATTTTGAAAACCAACAAAAAATTTCAACACCGAAAAGGCCCCCACCGATTGATCCGCGTGAATATTCAATCTGTCCTCATCGACCAAAAACCTTACATAATCAATGGACCCTCCCGTAGACGATATGATTCATATTAACTCATTCCTGTTACTATTAACTCTCATTGTTGTTATGTTGTTGATGTTTATGTAGATATTACTGGGAAGTTGACCGTGTGGACCTCAAGGGTCGCACCTCGCGGCTTGTTTTCATATTTATTATTATGTTTAATATTTTTAATATCTAGTATTTATTATTATGTTTAATATTTTTATATTTATGTCAAGGGCCGCACCTAACGCTTTGCTAGCTTCCCAGTATATGGGGAAGTTCGTGTAATCGCCTCGAAAATCGAAATTGAGATTTTCAATATATCTTCACGTTTTGAGGTCTTTAGAGTATATTTGAAGTGTTTTTAGAAAGAAGTAGGTATGTATGTGTGTGTATTTACGTACGTACATAGCCTAGTTTTAAAATCTAGTAGATTTTGATAGTTCAAACGCTGTAGCAGAAATTCCTGTCGAAGGCACCGCAAACGTTCAAGGATAGTTGCATGAAGCTATTCGGCCGTGCTGTTGACTTCACTTTTTTCGAGGTGTGCTCAAATCGGTGGACTAATGAAGCTTGGCTCGTTATCTTAGACCAATACTTTTGATGCGGGGAAATAAAGATGCATTTAATTTATCTTGCCACGTAGATGTAAGACGGATTTATCTTTTGAGCGGGATTTTTTTTCAAATTTACTAAATTTGTCTATACATGTAAAAAAATTTCATCTGAAATTTTGAAAATGTTTATGTGCAAAATCTGCGTGGGATACTCAAGGACAGGTGATTTCTGCAATTTTGTTTTTATTGGGTGACGGTCATATTTATTTCCATTACAATGGTCACATGTTGCAAAGTAGTTTTTAATCAACCTACTAATTTTTGGAAAGTAATACTCTATATTATTCCTATATTTCCTTGAGTTTTTGATACTCTCGTTGAATAATTCAAATTTTATTATCCTGGCTAGGAATGTCGTGCATAACTCTTCCAGTAATGTGAATTTTCAATTTTGGAAAACGTTTTTTAAAAACTTCTTGAAGTAGTTATAAAAATCTCTCTGGTATTTTAATACCATTTACAATGTAAAGGTTTAGATTTTCCTTCAATTTTCTAATTAGGTTGACTTTATTTATCTCCTTCACTCGGATATAAGTATGTTGTACGATGGATGTGATTGTTTAAAGATACTCATCTCTATGCTAATGGATAAAATAATTCGTTTTTAAACACATTAATGGGAGCCTCTGTATGGGAAATAAGTTCAGTGTTGTCTTCGTTTGCACTACGTGCCGCTGCTGAGTTGGAGCTCAGAATGTTTGCTTCCAAAGGTATTCTAGAGAGTGCGTTGGCTACAGCATTGATTTTTCTGGGTCTATAAAATAAATTTTTGTTGGCGACAAAACAAAAAGCCAAATAATACCAAATAATTTAGATCAGATTTTTTCCGTCTTTATTTGTAAAGTTCTAATTCTCGACTGACTACAATACCAAAAAATTAATTTTTCTTAACCTAATCCGCTGCATCAGCAGATTGCATTTTCCCGTTGTGATGTCGTTTTTCTTGCTGATGCGCGTGTTGGGCCGGATGTGCGTGGCATTAAGATTTTGATGGGATTTCTTGCTGATTTCGCGTGTTTCGCCGGATGCGCGTGGCTAACTCTTCCCACTTCAGATTCGATCGTCCTCGATCGTTAGAAAAATGGGACGTCGTTAAACTTAAGCGTTGGTTTTGCTGACGAGCTCTTAGATGAAGATGTTTTGAAATTTTATCAGGAATGTGCCGTTCAGCTGGTAGATCGCCTCTTGCGTAGTTGGATTGCCGGAAAATTGATTGAGGAGTATTGTGCCGGAGTATATTTGGTCGACGGTTTAAATATGTTGACTGCTGACCCTTGAACATGAAGCGCTTACAGGTTTCAAAAAGGTTTGGAATACAAGGAGTCTTGCTTATGTCTATTAAGTTATTTTGTGCACAAATGGATATGAAATTTACGGTTTTACATTCTTTTTCGATGCCAAAAATCTTTGTACCTGATTTAGCAATTGTATTGTATTGTGATGAATTTCATTGACAAAGTTGTTTCTTGTAATTGGTTTTATTAATTAATTAAAGGTTTGATAAAATTCTGGCGTGGCTAATGGAATATTTATAATTTACAGAATTGAAGATAAGTTCGCCATGATTTTATTTTCGGAAAAATTTAGGGCCCGTTTTATTGTTGAATATGGTAACATGCAATATGTTTAGTAATTTTAATTTAAGATTGTTGGCAAAATTAGCGAAATTATGATCCCAAATTTGGCCCAGTGGCATGACTAATATTTTTAACTCTTCCCTGATTATTTTAAGTTTGAACTCTATATCCAATACTGTGGTAAGACTCATTTGGCTATTTCCCCTCAATAAACTTTGAATGTCGTTAGTGATTTTCGTGATGTTATTAATCCGCTCGTTGTAAATGACGACCTGTCTGGTGTTGTTTTGCAGGACGCTTGTAATTTTCTCCTTAATGGTAAGAAAATTTCCATGGTCAGAATTCCCTGCGATCCATTTCCATGCCGGTTCAATGAAATTTAGCAATTTTCGAGTTTATCTCGGTTTCAAATATTGGAAAAGTTGGTGAACTGGCTGGACCCCGTTTATCGGGTATGAGGGAAGAGAATTGTGTTGAAATGTAGGCAGGTTAGCGATTGGTTCAATTTGTTATATTCTGGTCAAGTTTGGTCACATGTGTGGTCTTAAAGTTACCGTCCTGTAGCCGAGTTTGTCATGTGTGCAAAGCTACTATGTGAGCGTTGGAGTAGTCCAATATCTGAACGTTAGCGTAGATAGACGTAAAGATGGATCTAATATGGTAAATTAGTTGCGGATGTTACTCTTGTGAACTATTTTTCCAGTTTCTGTTAGTATGGTCGTGCTTTGGTTTTCCTTGACGACTTCTTGTCTGTACCTAGGTGTTAGTTTGGAACCTTTTCGTTTGTTCAGTTTGACATAAATTATTTCTCCTATGTCTTAAGTCTTTGTCGTTTGTCTAGTCTTGTTGTATGTCCTAAGATCTGCCTCTTGTTTCTTCTTTAGTCTTTCGATGTTGATCAATCGGTTGTTCTCGAATTGTTCGGGATTAATTCCGGGGATTCGACCGAAGTAAAGTTCTACTGGCTTTTTACCCGTGGTCGAGTGAATGGTAAAATTGTACTCATCTACTGCTCGTTGTAAAAGCTCCTCAAAATTACGCGGGGGGTCGTCCCTTTTAAGGCATCTAATGATCTCTCCGAGTGTGGAGTGTCATCGTTCAACCTGTCCGTTTACCTCGCTTTTGTACGGTGGGGTAGTATAGACAGAGATATTTAGTTCATCTTCCATAAGAGATCTTATCGAAGCTGCCCTAAAAGAACCCTCGTTGTCGATGACAATTCTCTCGGGGACGCAGAAAAAGAATAATAAGTCGAGTAACGGCTGTCTTATATCTTAAACGGATTTAGACGCGATTATTTTAGCCTGGCCAAATTTCGTAAATTTGTCCACAGCTGTCAATACACGGTATTTTTTCGTTGATAATAGATCAAGGTGAACCGTATGACCTGGGTAAGAAGGTATTGGTATTGTACACAAGGAAGGTTTGTTAGGATGCCTATCGTACTTGTTCTCTTTACAAGTTTGGCACCGTTGGCTTTAATTTTGGATGACATTCTCGGAAAATAGAAATTTTCTAAGAGCTGCATCCTATTTTCCTCGGCATTGCGGTGTGCTCTCCGGTGTACTTGTAGGATTCGTTCGTTTTGCAGGGCTTCGTTGGGAATATTCTCGACGAGCTTTCGGGAAAATCTGGTTCGATAGTTCCTAAAGTGATGAGGATAAATCTCCTGCATTTTCCCCATTACTTCTTCAGAGGTGTAAATTTCATTTAGTGTGGTCGGACTCAGATATCTTTTTAGAATACCTGTGAGCTGTTCCTCAGTGTAAGTAGGTTTTATTATAATGTGGCGGTAGTAATTATCGAAGGGGTTAATGATCCTGTAACTATATTCTACACCTACTTCCAATAGGAGTTGGTTGCGAAAAGCGTTGATTGGTGTTTCAACAGTAGGTATCAGTTCTTGTGGTGAACTGTCGTGACTGTGTTCGGTGGGTGTTAGCGAATTTACAAGAGTCTTTTGCGGTGGTCCTGACAATGAATCTGCAACTACATGTGTCCTGCCTGGTTTGTACTTGAGCTCATACTTAAACTCTTCTAAGAAGGATTTCCACCTTTTGAGTTTACTATTCGTGTTTTTATTGCTAAGAGCAAAAGTCAAGGGCTGGTGATCTGTGAAGATGGTAACCCGTTGAGGGCCATAAAGATAGTTCCTAAGAGAAGTTAGAGCCCACACAATAGCAAGCATTTCCTTCTCGTTCGTTGCGTAACTTTCTTCTGTTTTCGTCAACGTGCGAGAAAGAAAGGTTATTGGCCGCTTGATTTGTGAGATGACCGCGCCGATTGCGTATTCGGAAGCGTCGGTCGTGAGCTCGAATTTTTCCTGAAAACAAGGATGTGCCAAAACGACATCTTTTGAAATAAGACAGTTTTTTAGTTTATTGAAAGCCATTAAAACATGTGAATCCAAATGAATGAGCTTATTTTTAGAGTGTTTGGTAGATATACGTCCGTCTTCGCCTCGTAGGAGTGTGGTCAGTGGCTTTGCTATCTTCGCGTAATCTTGGATGAAGCGGCGATAGTAGCCGGTCATTCCCAGGAATGATCTTAGCTCCTTGAGGGTTTTAGGTGGCGGCATGTGGGCAATCGCCAGTACCTTTTTGGGGTTGGTCTTAACTCCTTCTTCGCTGATGACGTATCCTAGAAACTCTACTTCCTTCCGAAGAAATTCGCACTTGTCCAATTGAATTTTGAAGTTTGCAGCCTCTAAAGTACTGAAAATTTTGTCTAAGTTCTCAAGATGTTGTTTTTCATCCTTACCAAAGACGATAATATCGTCAATATAGACGTAACAACGTGTGCCGATATGCTCTCGGAGCACGTCTTCAAGAGTCCTCTGAAATATTGGGGGCGCGTTTTTCAGGCCAAAGGGGAGTCGAGTGAACTCAAACTTCCCGTTGTTGACAGAGAACGCAGTTTTTTCAACATCGGATTCCTTTAGCGGGATCTGATGAAAACCGCTCTTGAGATCAAGTACTGAGAAAAGGCTTTTTTCACCGAGGTTGGCAAGGACTTCATTTATTTCCGGTATTGGGTAGGTATCTGCAATTGTAGCTGTGTTGAGTTTTCGGTAGTCTATAACTAGCCGATATTTCCTTTTACCCGAAGCGTCAGGTTTTTTTGCCGACAATCCAGACTGGAGGGTTGTAGGGCGATGTGGAAGGCTTGATGATGCCATCTTCGAGCATCTTGTTAATTTGCTTTTCCACTTCGAGTTTTAAAGCTCTCGGATACGGGTTGGATTTACTGTATATTGGGTCGTGCGTTGTTGTTCTAATTTCACCTTTAACCCGTGTAGAATAGGTAAACTTCTCGTCTGGTTCTGATAAAAGGTTACGGTGTCTGTGAATTATGTGATTAATAATACGAGTCTGGTCTTCGTTGAGATGGTCCGTTCTAAGGTTTATAAAGTTAACTGTTTCGGATAGGTGTTCTTTCAGGGGAATTTTCAGATTGGAACTTAAGATCATGTGACCTTTGAAGGCGTAACATCAATAGCGGAAGAAACCGTAGGAAGACAAACGACGTCGAAAAGAAACGATTGGTTCGACAAAGAATGTGAAGATGCTCTCAAAAGTAAAAAAGAAGCCTATTTACAATACATTGAAAGACCGACAAGAGCCAAGAAGCAAAAATATGACGAGCTAAGACGGTTAGCTAAAAAAATAGTCAGACGCAAGCGTAGAACATATAACAACCAGACTATCCAGAAGATCAATGACGATATGTGCAGAAACGACACACGGGACGCCTATGCAGCATTGAAGCGACTTAGACAAGGCTACAAGCCGCAATCAAGCCTATGTAGAGACAAGCAGGGAAATATTTTAAGCGACCCAGACGACATCAATCACAGGTGGACTGAATATTTTTCTGAGCTACTAAATCCACCATCAGTAACTACATCCCTGCCAATAACGATTCCTGAAGATGCTGACCTATGCAGTCCATCTTCGTCAATACCATCTATTGAAGAGGTGCAAGCAGCCATACAACAGCAAAAACCAAATAAAGCACCCGGAATCGACAATTTACCAGCAGATCTCCTTCAAAAAGGTGGACCAATACTAACGCGCCGCCTCCACCAGATCATCTCCAAGGCATGGGTCGATGAAAAATTACCTGATGATTGGCGGACGGCCATCATATGTCCCATACATAAGAAAGGAGATAAGCTTAGATGTGACAACTACAGAGGCATTTCACTGCTGTGTACGTCCTACAAGATCCTGACCAAAATTATTAATAAAAGATTGACACAGTACACTTCCACAATAATTGGCGAATACCAAGGCGGTTTCAGATCCGGTATGTCGACGATAGATCAACTATTCTCAGTAAAACAGGTGCTGGAAAAGTGCTGGGAATACAATATTGACGTGCACCAGGTCTTCGTAGACTTCCAACAAGCATACGATAGTATAGATCGAAATATACTATATAAAATAATGCTTGATTTTGGGATACCTATCAAACTTATACGAATGACCAGACTAACGATGACCGACACACGATCTAAAGTCAGATGTCAAGGCGATCTGACTCAAAGCTTCGACACCAGCTCAGGTCTTAAACAGGGTGATGGCCTCGCCCCCATACTCTTCAGTTTGGCCCTAGAGTATGTCATCAGGAAGATTAAAGTAGACAATGCGGGAACGCTACTCTTTAAGTCTACTCAAATAGTAGCGTACGCCGATGACATCAACATCATGGCCCGATCTCTATCTCGTGCCAAAGAAGCGTTTACTGAGCTGGAGTCAGCGGCTAGGCAAGTCGGCCTAAGGGTCAATGTGAACAAGACCAAATATATGACCCAGTCAAGGAAAAAGACGCCAAATAGACAAAACATGACGATAACTAACTACAGTGTGGAAAGCGTTAACTCTTTTATTTATCTTGGTGTCAACCTCGCCAAAGACGGGAATGAAAAGGACGAAATTGAACGGCGAATTGGTCTAGCCAATAAAATATATTTTTCAGTCCTCTCGGTGATTAAAAGTAACAAAGTGCACCGAAAAAATAGGCTGCGCGTCTATAAAACGATCATCCGTCCTGTATTGATTTACGGATGTGAAACATGGACTTTGACTCAAGCCTCAGAAAAAATGATTGACGTCTTCGAACGCCGCATTTTGAGACGTATTCTGGGGCCCGTGAAGGACGGACCGGACTGGCGAATCCGGTACAACCATGAGTTGTACGCTCTTTATGACGAGCCACCGGTATCGATTCTGACGAGACTGCTACGACTTCAGTGGGCTGGCCATGTGGAGCGTATGGATGACGGGCAAATTCCCAAACGCTCCATGAAAGGCCGAGCAACAGGAAGCCGCCCACCAGGAAAACCACGCAAACGATGGGAGGATGCAGTTGACAACGACAGCGAATCCTTGCTGGGATTCGCTAATTGGAGGACGCGGTCGCTGGACCGAGACAGTTGGAGGCAGTGTCTTCGGGAGGCCAAGGCTCGATTTGGGCTGGTGCGCCATTGATGATGACCTTTGCTAGTGTGAATAACGGCATTCAAACACTTAAGAGTGTCGTTACCAATTATCCCTTCAAATGATATAAGAGACGGGAGAATGAAAAATTTTAGTTTAGGTATGTCGGGTCCGAATAGTTGTACGTAACTATGATGGGTGATGTTAACGTTACCACTGACGGAGTTTGCAAGAAATGGTTTTTCATTGGAAATCGGGCGTCTTATATGACGCGGTTGAATATAGTTCCTGTTGGAATCAGTATTCACCAAAAACTTTAAGGTTTCTCCGCTCCTCGCAACATATTCAAAGTATGGTAGCGAAGAGCGCTTCAGTCTAAAAAATATATGTCTTCCAATTGTTTCGGCTGTTCTTGTTCGAGATAGTCTGTTAGAGTTTGGTTGTCTTCGTCCTTATACGAGTATGTCTGTTCGTATTCGTCTTGGGTTGGTTGGCCGTCGTTGTTTGCGTCGGTGTGAAAGATACGTTGGAATTTATGTTCTGTATGGAATTGCTGGGGTTGCGTGCGTTTCTGGAATCTGTCGTTAGGTCGCGGTCTGTTGGCGTAATTGAATATGCGAGTTCTTATGGACTCGTCGACATCCATTGGTTCCGGTCGTCCTTGGGGTTTAGGACGAGGTATTCGTGCGACTCCTTGTTGGTGATAATTATTTTGCCAGGGCTGCCGACTGAATCGGGGTATTTGCGGAGCACGAGGATTGTGGACTAGTTCCGGGAAGAACGGACCTCTTGGAGCTGGAATAGGATTGGGGTGCGTTCTTGGCAATGGCGTGGAATTCGCTCTAGGAGGCAAGTTCACTTTTCTGGGAGGAATAGGAGGTGGTTGGTAATGTTGATTTCTCACCGGGATGTGAGAGGAATTGGCGTGCTGCGTGCGATAGTTGACGTTTTGTAATTTCAAGCAATAATGAAGGGTCTGTGGTAAATCGGCGGGACCACGCATGCGCAAAAGTTTTGCCAGGCCACCTTCAAGTCCTCTAACAAATGTATCTAGGGATTTTGCCCTGTAGGACTGAGTGACGTTTAGAGCATCTTGGCTCAGGTCGATAGAACCTAGTTTATTGAGTATCAGAGACAACTGATGGTCCCGACGTTGAATGAGGGTAGTCATCTGGTACTCTAGAGTAACGATGTCCCTTTTGTCGGCATATTGCAACGCAGACATTTTGAGATACGCTCCCAATTAAGGGGAGTATTGTATGACTCAAGAGCCACGTCTGCTTGGTCGACGATTTTATATCGTATTACGGAAAGTATTCCGCAATACTTGGGCGTTCCCTTGAGGTGTTGGTAGATCCTCAAGATACGCTCTACACTTTTCTTCTATGAATTAAATTCGCCGGCATGTCCTGAGAACTCCCTGAGACTCTTTACAACATCCGGGATTTTGTCCATGTCGGATAGCACTCTATCGACTCCAAAGTTGATTGGCGCGTCGTTTTCTTCGCTGCTATCTGGAGCAGGGTTCATTAGTAAATTAAACAGCTCTTGTCCTTGGACCCTTAACGCGTCTCGCACGATGTTGGTAATCATCAAGACGAGTTCATTATTTGAATGCGTGGTTGGGCCTTCATTGCTTGCGTTAGACGCAGAGGCACTGGCGGCAGTATCGCTCAATTTGGCAGGTCTGACGAAATTCGATGGGTTCGACATCGTTTAACACGAGATAGATTCAATTTAGATGTTCAAAATATGCGCACAATTTGAAGATAAAAGGAAATTAGGTGTTCATATAGTTTGGATGTTTGATAATGATCGGAATTGATATGGAAATGAATCGATGACCAAACAACTGAATGTTTCGTGGATTTCAACAGAACGAGTATTTTTATCACTACCTTTTCATTTGAGTCGAAACACAGAATAACAAAATCACGAGCACTAAACGCTTTAATTTTAATATCCGAGAAAAAAAATTTCGGAAAAATAAAGAAATGGCTTACTAACATTAGGGTAAAAATGTATTGCGTCGCTAGCACGTTCGGGTTCTGGACCAAGCGTATCGAAGGGGCGGCTACAGGTTAGTTGTTCCTCGGTTTCCTTTTTGTTACTCCTGAACTACTCGGGGGCCAATTTTTTCTTCCGTTGTCGGGCTGGTGAGTTGTTTAATCACTTGTGCTAATTGTGACGACATGTTTTGGTTAGTCACGTAACTCACGACAATTAACACTCCCGTTTTACAAACGTTGCGAACAGTCCCTGCTCGGGCGCCAGTTAAATTTTTGTTGGCGACAAAACAAAAAGCCAAATAATACTAAATAATTTAGATCAGATTTTTTCCGTCTTTATTTGTAAAGTTCTAATTCTCGACTGACTACAATACCAAAAAATTAATTTTTCTTAACCTAATCCGCTGCATCAGCAGATTGCATTTTCCCGTTGTGATGTCGTTTTTCTTGCTGATGCGCGTGTTGGGCCGGATGTGCGTGGCATTAAGATTTTGATGGGATTTCTTGCTGATTTCGCGTGTTTGGCCGGATGCGCGTGGCTAACTTATATACTAACTCATAATTAAATTTCTCGATTCTAGCTTTCCACTGCTTAAACTTTGCATTGTAATTGCTATTGATTGAAGCGAATATGAGCGGCTGGTGATCTTTAAAGATTCGTACTAGGTAAGTTCTAAGTTTATCGAGAGGCCAAACGATAGCCAGTAATTCTTTTTCGATTGTGGCATAGTTTTTCTCAGTTTTGTCTAGTGATCTTGAAATGTAGATGATGGGCTCATCGTTTTCCACTTCACATTGCGATAAAACTGCTGCTTTGGCATGCTTTGACGCATCCGTAGTTAGGAGAAACGGTTTTTCAAAGTCAGGAAAAGTTAGTATTCATGAAGAGGTAAGAATTTGTTTTAATTCCTTAAAAGCTTTCAACTCTGAGGGTCCATATTTAATTTCCCTATTCTTAGACTGGCTCGCCTCAACCTGAGCATTTTCACCTCTTGTCAAGTTACAAACTAACTTTTGTTTGTTTTGAAATTTTGCCAAAGTCCTGTATGAATTTCCTATAATATAAGGCTTGTCCAAGAAAACCTTTAAGATTTGACGATGTTTATATCTTTTTATTGCAGAGATTTAATTCCGATCAAGCAAGATACCTTCCTGGAAGATGACATACCCTAGAAAAACTACTTTAGTTTAAAAGAATTTTGATTTTTCCAGGTTGATTTTGAATTTGGTCTCATTAGCTGGTTGAGTACATTTTGTAGGTTTTCCAAATGAAGTTCCTTTGTTTCGCCTAAGATGAAAATAGCATCAACATAAACATAGCATATCTTCCCAATGAATGGTTTCAACACATCGACTATCATTTGTTGGTAGATAGCCGGAGCATTTTTCAAACCAAGCGGAAGTCTAACAAATTCTTACTTTCCGTTCACAGTTGAGAAGACAGTTTTCTCAATGTCATTCTCTTTAATTCTAATCTGGTGAAATCCTCATTTTGAATCAAGCTTCATGAAGTATTTGGAACTTCCGAAACTTACGAGCGTGTTAGTTATGTCGGGAGAAGGATATGTATCCGAAATAATGACCGAATTGAGCCTTTTGAAATCGACTACGAACCTGTTTTGTTTTTCACCTTAGCTAGGTGAATTGTACGCACTACTTGAATGACGTATGATGCCATCAGCGATAGTCTTGGATTTTTACTTTTCAGCTTCATCCCTCAGATTAACGGGATAGGAATATGACTTTTTATAGACCGGGTTTAAAGAGGACGTTTGGATTTCCGCTCTTTTATTTGTCTCCACTATTTCGCCATCGCAAATCAGACCAAAGGTTTCACTGTATCTGTTTCGAAGTTCCTGCAATTTACAAGTACTTTTAATTCGGTATTTAGGTGATCCTTCTCTGCTACAACGCTGTTCATCTGCCTAGATTTTTTTGTCTTCAGGGCGATTTTTATGTTGGGCGAAATTTTAGGTGTATTATTTTTCCTATCAATGGCTGCGTTAGGCTTCTTCAAGGTATCATCACTAATAATACTGTCGAATCATTTTAACCACGTGTCGTTTTTGATACTTTCGAAAAATTTGCCGGTAATCTTATCCGTTTAACGGATCTTTCCCTCGGCAGATTTAATTTTAAAGGGCTTCGTTAACGGCGTCGCACTATGAGAGATTTCAACCAAAATAAAGTTGTTATTTGCACCAATATCTACACAAACCTTAAAAAAATTACCTTTTAGCCTGTGATATTCAATGTATTGAACGATAGAGAGGCGACCATCATTAAATTTAGCTGATTTTTTCTTGAATACGGATTCGAATTTTTCGATTTTACTTGAAAAATGCTCGTTTTGAGATTTTTTACGGTCAGAGTATTTACCATTGTGATAAGGATCAGTTACTTCGTCTTAGAATATAGAAGCGTTGCAGCTGCGTAGGTAGGTTTGGGGATTCACTTGGTTGTTTGCTAGGATAAATATTACGTGATCTATTTATGTAATCCACTTGACGAGTTTGAATGAATTTTTCTAGGTCCAAAGGAGTTAGCGGTTTAGTGTTTATAAGCTTAGGAGGAAGATTTTGTGGAGTAACAAGCAAAAAAGCTGATGGTTCACGGCTGCATAAAATTCGGAACTTTTGATTCCCTGCTATATTGAGCGGAGTTGATGCTGAGGGAAAGGAAAGGTACTGCTTAATGGTGGCCCAATCGTCATCGAAGATATTATTAAAGATTAGGGCATCATCTGCTGGTCCCCTCATTTTCTGTCTTATGTGACGAAGAATTGCTGTATACAGGGTGTCCAGAAATTGCCGCACAGGCTCCACACCACGTGATTTTTTGGACAATTTTAAGCAGAAAATATTATGAAATTTTTTTTCGATTTCTTAACCCTTTAGCTGCCACAGGCGTTTTAAAATTTTGAAAAAATGCCGTTCTTTAATTAGTAAAAACACAATATCTTCACAGTTATGAAAGATACAACACTCAAACAAACAATTAAACGCAGAAAATAGTTTTTTGCAACTATTCGAAGCTATTTTGTGAATATGAAGTGAGCATATTGGGAGCGACAGTTCTCGAAATTTGAAGAAATGTTTTTTTCTATGCGAAAATTTGCATTTTTCCTTATTTTCCTTTGATTTTCACGTTCATAATGCAAAATCTTTTTCCAAAAATTAGATCTCTGTTGTGTTATTGTTAATAAGTTAGAACATTATTTGACTATAATTCATCAAACTTTCATTGCAAAAGGACTATAAATGCAAACAGTTTTCACCAAAAATTCGCGTCTAAAATAAAATTTGCATTCTGAATTGAAGTATTTGGCTGTCCCCACACGAAAGTGCTTTCAATCACAATCTTTTGAATGAACAATGAAACAAATAAGTATTTGAAATGTTTTTATTAAAATTATTTACAGCATATGTTCAAAGTGGCTTCCTTCCATTGTCAAACAAGACCTGCCAGTCTTTTTTAAGCTCCGTATCGAACTTGACAACATCTCGCTAGTTTTTTCAGCGGCGGTATTGGTAATTTTCGAAGAAAGTTGTTCCAAGGTATCAGGAGTCACCTTGTAAACAATTTCTTTTAAATGTCCCCACAGAAAATAATCCAACGGGTTTAAATCCGGAGATCTTGCAGGCCACCGCACGGGACCATAACGCCCTAGCCAGCGATCCTGGAATTCTTGGTGCAGCAAAGTTGTAACCTCTCCAAAATTATGTGGAGGTGCTCCATCATGTTGAAACCACATCCTCCTGCTCCTTGAAAGTGGTAGGCTCTCCAATAATGTAAGCAATACATTCTCCAAAAAATGTTTGTAGCCTTGGCCAGTTAAGCGGTCCGGGAGAATATATGGCCCTATAAGCTGATCTCCAATAATACCTGCCAAAACGTTAAGTCTCCATCGAACTTGGTGATGTCCTTCACGTAGCATATACGGACTGGCTTCGCTCCACCAATGGGAGTTGTGCCAGTTGAAAATGCCTTGCTGGGTGAAGAGCCATTCGTCCGTAAACAATATTTTTTATTCAAAGTTCGGGCTTCGTAGAATTTTTCTCTGTAGCCATTCATAAAAATCCACTCGCTTTGCGTAATCCTCTGTATGTAATTTTTGCACCTTCGAAAAGTGGTAAGGGTGCAAATTTAAACTACGCAAAATGATTTGCACTGTTGACTTTCTAAGCCCCAATTCTCTTGCTATTCCCCTTGTGCTGCAAGTTGGGTCTTGCACAACGAAATTGAATACGGCTTCTTCGACGGCAGGTGTTCTTGAAGACCTAGGTCGGCCCACGTCCAATCGCGCACCTTGAGCAAGTCTCCCTGTTTCTCGTCCCCGAATTTCAAGCCTCCGGAAGACGTTAGCATCTGGATGTCGTCTGTTAGGGAATCGTCTTCTATACTCGAAGGATGCACGCTGACTATTTGTTTCACATGCACCAAGCACAAGAATCATATCGAAGTATTCATTGGCTGAGTACTCCATTTCTGATCTTTAGTAGCCAATCAAAAAAAAACTGTTAAATAACTCTACAAAAAGGTATTTGTCTCGTAAAATACTGCTTTCTACTTGTTATCATCGTATGACGACCAAGCGTTGCCCCATCCTAATTTATGGATGTGAATTTTCTAGCCCATAAGTGTTGACTGATTATATCCGAATGTAAATGCTTTCAAATCAATTAAAAACTAATTTTCAAGGATTTTATGACTGCTTATAATCAGCTCAAGCACTTATTAATCCCAAACACCGTTTACCAGAGTTGTCTGTGAAGGTTCTACCTGCTCGGTTTTTGTTAGTAGGCATATTAGGCACCTTTTTAGATTTTTGTTTTAGAATTTGCAGGCGTGTAACTATTAGAAATTGGCAAATAAGGATAAAATGATTTTCTAACTTTTTAACAATAACACAACAGAGATTTAATTTTTGAAAATAGATTTTGCATTATGAACGTGAAATTTAAAGGAAAATAAGAAAAAATGCAAAATTTTCGTATAGAAAAAAACATTTCTTCGACTTTCGAGAACTGTCGCTCCCAATATGCTTACTTCATATTCACAAAATAGCTTCATCTAGTTGCAAAAAACTATTTTCTGCGTTTTATTGTTTGTTTGAGTGTTGTATCTTTCATAACTGTGAAGATATTGTGTTTTTACTAATTAAAGAACGGCATTTTTTCAGAATTTTAAAACGCCTGTGGCAGCTAAAGGGTTAAGAAATCGAAAAAAAAATTTCATAATATTTTCTGCTTAAAATTGTCCAAAAAATCACGTGGAGCCTGTGCGGCAATTTCTGGACACCCTGTATACAGGGTGTTTCGGAGTTGATGGCATTAAATGAAACCACGGAATCCTTGAAGTCTTTTGAGCAAAAAATCGTACGGGAGGGGGGGTGGTAAATCGGAAAGGGTTTCGAGATATAAGGGGGGAGTAACCACGCTCCTCACCCACGACCTGGGACGTGTAAATCGTCATAACTATTTTATTTTTATATGTAGACTTTTGAAAAAGAATGCGTTTGATAGCCTGTCAATGTATCTTTTCAGAAATGTAGTAACAAGTGCTCCCAGTGCTGTCAGTTTTACACGAACAAATGAGAAACTTAAAACAACCGGAAAAAAATTGCTAATTTTGACTTTCGCGACCGTGTTAAATGCTAAAGGGATGTCCTAACCTTTCTGCTTGAATACTTCCGAAGAAAAAGTTGGTAGTTATCCTTTGTTTCCTTCGAAAAATAGAATACTAAAATTTTGTGAAATTTCGCTGACTTACTTTATTATGGAAAATAATTACTAAAGAACTAAAGTAACAATTTATTTTGAACTTATCATTAAACAGCAGTATTACTGTATTGCTTGTGATCACATCAACTGTTCAAAATGTCTTCCTTCCACAGATTTGCAAAGAAGAGCTATTTTCTTAATTTCTGTGACTACATCGAAATGCATGAGTTCCTATCTTATTTTTTCACTAGCTGCCTCAATTCTTAAATTTAATTCTTGAACTGATGACACAGGTATCTTGTAGACTTCTTGCTTCATTGCAACCCACACATAAAAATCAAGGATAGCTAGATCTGGAGACCAGGGTGGCCACCAAGTTGGATCATTTCGACCTATCCACCTTCCTGGATTGTTTGAGGCAAGCCAATGGGTGATTTGTTGGCCAGAATGGCTTGGAGCACCATCGTGTTGGTAGTATATCCTGTTCAAATTGAATATTGGTAAATCTTCCAGTAAAGCTGGCAACTCGTTATCCAAAAAATTTAGATATCCAGCAGAATTCAGCCTATCCGGCAAATGGAATGGTCCAATTAGCCTTCGCCCCAGTACGCCTGACCACATGTTTCTGCTAAATTTACGCTGTGTAGAGGTGGCGCTGGTTCCTCTAGGATTCATAGTAGCCCATAGATGGCTGTTGTGAAAGTTATTGATACCATCCCTTGAAAAATGAGACTCGTCGGTCCATAAAATGTTACTACTGAAGTTGGAGTCTGTTCAATCCCGTTCGTTAAGCCACTCACAAAACTCAAGCCTTTTCACTTAATCCTCGGGGAATAACTCTTGCACGGGTTGAAAATGGTAAGGGGGCATCCTTCCCTTGCTTAAAACTCTCCAAATTGTGGTCGCCGATAAGCCCAGCCGCAAAGCTAGCTTGCGAATTGATAAGTCTGGTTCGTTGCGTACTATGGATAGTATGTGCTCCTCCCGATTGGCGTCCCTGAAAGTTCCTGGTCGGTTGTCAAAACAATGCAGTTGGAAACTTACAAACTCTCCATCCAGTCTCATGATGGTTCTGGTATCCGGCAATCGTCGGGTCGGATACCTCGTTTGATATTCCTCCTGTGCACATGCGGCATTGCCATCGCAAAAACCTTAAATGTAATGCATGTCAGCATATTCCTCGTTGGTGAAGTTAGCCATGATTGTATATGTTTAGAAATAAGCACTCCTTGATTCTTTTCAATTGATGATTCGACTAAGTTATGCAGCATTTCGACACAACATTTATACCCTTTTGTATTATCAGGTGCTAATTATTAAACATTAACTTTATGTCATCCTCAAAAGGTCGGACTTTAACCCGCCAATGGTGACGCATATGTCTGTGAGACCGGTTTCGTAGAAAAATATTTGTATGAAAATAACATAATTTTTCTAGTGTTGCAGTGGAATTTTATTATTGTTAATAAACATGATGTGATGTAATAATTTTTTGTGTTTGATTATACTTTAACCTTGTATTTTTTAAGTTCAATTTGGTACATTTACAGAAATTGTGTTATTTTGGAATAATCTTCACTCGAAAACTTCGGTCTCTGAGACCGACGTCACCAACTATGTAAGATAATTTTGCGTCACCACTGGCGGGTTAATTTCTTCAGCTTAAAAACCCTTCAATACTAAAGCAGGTCCAACAAATAGCATGAAGAAAATAAATCACTCAAAATTCTTTTCACTGTGGGATTATGCTAGGTAGATAATAAAATTTTATGACGTTTGGCTAATTCCGAGGGATCACACAAATTATGAGTTTTCAATTTTTCGAAGGAAACAAAGGAAAATCGACAACCTTTTTCTTCGGAAGTACTCAAGCAGAAAGTAAGGCTTTCTGTCAAGATAATAATTTTTATAGGTTAGGACATCATTTTAGCGTTTAACACGGTCGCGAAAGTCAAAATTAGCAGTTTTTTTCCGGTTGTTTTAAGTTTCTCATTTGTTTGTGTAAAACTAGCAGCATTGGGAGCACTTGTTAATACATTTTTAAAAAGATACATTGACAGGCTATCAAACGCTTTCTTTTTCAAAAGTCTACACATAAAAATAAAATAGTTATGACGATTTACACGTGCCAGGTCGTGGGTGAGGAGCGTGGTTACTCCCCCCTTATATCTCGAGCCCCTTCCGATTTACCACTTCCCTCTCGTACGATTTTTTGCTCAAAAGACTTCAAGGATTCCGTGGTTTCATTTAATGCCATCAACTCCGAGACATCCTGTATTGCCTTTTATTGGACGATTTGGTAGTCAGCCAAATTTTTTTCTACACTATGAATGCATGACAAGTAATGAACTGGGTTCCCATCAAATACCTCAAAATCTCTATTGCATTCAAGGAGCTTGCTGCTATCGTCCAAACCTTTTTCAGTTCTACGAAGTTTGAGAGTTGATTGTGCTTGAGGATCGGTAGAATTGAATTTATTCGCACTTTCCAGAGCCATCAACCTTGCTTCTATTTTCTTTGCTATCTCAATCTAGACATTGACCGCTCCAGTTAGCTGCATTTATGTCTCCAGTATTGCTTCCATTTTTTAAACACAAGAACTGTTTTCTTGTTTTGAGTATGGAAATGAGTCAAGAATGGGTATTAGCAAGTCCCAATTACTAAACTATGTCAAGAATGGATTTTTTTCATGTATCAATATATTATTTCATCTCAGTACATTGAACACGGATAACACAAAGCTTCACAAAAAAATTCAATACCTATACAGGTTTATTATTTACTTTGATTAAATAAAAACTAAATGTAAACTAATCTTGACCTAATTCTATTTATTCAAGAAAAATTAGGTCTTTCAAAAATAGACTCCAAGAACAATTTGTAATCATTCTTAACCTAATTAATGCATTTAGCCCCAAAAAAATTCTTACATTAAGAAGATGTACTTCATACATATAGCTTTCTCCTATCCGGAACCATCCGTTTTAATCCTCTGTAACGCTGTTGATGGGTTTGATTATAATTAAGTTAGCGCCTACTGATGGGGCTTGATTGGATTGATGATTCGACTAAGTTATGCAGCATTTCGACACAACATTTATACCCTTTTGTATTATCAGGTGCTAATTATTAAACATTAACTTTATGTCATCCTCAAAAGGTCGGACTTTAACCCGCCAATGGTGACGCATATGTCTGTGAGACCGGTTTCGTAGAAAAATATTTGTATGAAAATAACATAATTTTTCTAGTGTTGCAGTGGAATTTTATTATTGTTAATAAACATGATGTGATGTAATAATTTTTTGTGTTTTATTATACTTTAACCTTGTATTTTTTAAGTTCAATTTGGTACATTTACAGAAATTGTGTTATTTTGGAATAATCTTCACTCGAAAACTTCGGTCTCTGAGACCGACGTCACCAACTATGTAAGATAATTTTGCGTCACCACTGGCGGGTTAATTTCTTCAGCTTAAAAACCCTTCAATACTAAAGCAGGTCCAACAAATAGCATGAAGAAAATAAATCACTCAAAATTCTTTTCACTGTGGGATTATGCTAGGTAGATAATAAAATTTTATGACGTTTGGCTAATTCCGAGGGATCACACAAATTATGAGTTTTCAATTTTTCGAAGGAAACAAAGGAAAATCGACAACCTTTTTCTTCGGAAGTACTCAAGCAGAAAGTAAGGCTTTCTGTCAAGATAATAATTTTTATAGGTTACGACATCATTTTAGCGTTTAACACGGTCGCGAAAGTCAAAATTAGCAGTTTTTTTCCGGTTGTTTTAAGTTTCTCATTTGTTTGTGTAAAACTAGCAGCATTGGGAGCACTTGTTAATACATTTTTAAAAAGATACATTGACAGGCTATCAAACGCTTTCTTTTTCAAAAGTCTACACATAAAAATAAAATAGTTATGACGATTTACACGTGCCAGGTCGTGGGTGAGGAGCGTGGTTACTCCCCCCTTATATCTCGAGCCCCTTCCGATTTACCACTTCCCTCTCGTACGATTTTTTGCTCAAAAGACTTCAAGGATTCCGTGGTTTCATTTAATGCCATCAACTCCGAGACATCCTGTATTGCCTTTTATTGGACGATTTGGTAGTCAGCCAAATTTTTTTCTACACTATGAATGCATGACAAGTAATGAACTGGGTTCCCATCAAATACCTCAAAATCTCTATTGCATTCAAGGAGCTTCCTGCTATCGTCCAAACCTTTTTCAGTTCTACGAAGTTTGAGAGTTGATTGTGCTTGAGGATCGGTAGAATTGAATTTATTCGCACTTTCCAGAGCCATCAACCTTGCTTCTATTTTCTTTGCTATCTCAATCTAGACATTGACCGCTCCAGTTAGCTGCATTTATGTCTCCAGTATTGCTTCCATTTTTTAAACACAAGAACTGTTTTCTTGTTTTGGGTATGGAAATGAGTCAAGAATGGGTATTAGCAAGTCCCAATTACTAAACTATGTCAAGAATGGATTTTTTTCATGTATCAATATATTATTTCATCTCAGTACATTGAACACGGATAACACAAAGCTTCACAAAAAAATTCAATACCTATACAGGTTTATTATTTACTTTGATTAAATAAAAACTAAATGTAAACTAATCTTGACCTAATTCTATTTATTCAAGAAAAATTAGGTCTTTCAAAAATAGACTCCAAGAACAATTTGTAATCATTCTTAACCTAATTAATGCATTTAGCCCCAAAAAAATTCTTACATTAAGAAGATGTACTTCATACATATAGCTTTCTCCTATCCGGAACCATCCGTTTTAATCCTCTGTAACGCTGTTGATGGGTTTGATTATAATTAAGTTAGCGCCTACTGATGGGGCTTGATTGGATTACACTGCAGGATGTTTAACTTATCAATTTCCTTTCGGGTGATGCTGCACAATAATTTTGCAGACTGAGTTTTCGCGGGAACGTACACTTGTGCTCGAAAAAGGTACCGATACACGGAAACAGTGTTTTTTTCACCGATTTATTTTGTTTTTATGAGAACAATACAAAATTTAGCTCGGTTGCCTGGAAACTTCTTTTTGCGGAGACTTGATAAAAAAACGAAAGCACGTTGTTGTAATAAATAATAACTCTAGACACACTTAATGTACAAGTGGTTTCTTACGAATAAGAAGAGAAAGCTTAATGCTACTAACTCACATATGTTTGTATATAAGATAACATATGCCATTTGATCAATTATATCAATTCGCAAAAGCGACAAAAAAATTATTGATCAATGCAATTTAGTCGATCCACTAGATTCAATGTGCATATTTGTAATATCGAAACATGTTCCAATATTATTTGCCTGAATAATGAATTGTGCAATTGGAAACATCCAAATGGAAACCAGTGTTCCACCTTTAATTCGTGTAACGTCCGCTACTACACCGCAGCCGCTCTTGGCCACGGTTTGGACAGTCCCTCCGGCTCAAACTGAAGAAGAGGGATGTGGGGATAGTTTTTTAAGGGGCGCCATCCGTTTCTACACCGGGACTGTTCTGTCCGCGAATCCTAAAACGGGAACAGGATTTGCGGCGCGATCCGAAACCACCAATCAACAAAAAAGGAATTAAGAAGGAAAAGAAAACAGACCGTGACCTCCTCTCATCACTTCACACAATAGCTCCAAGACTTAAGTCAATTCACTATGTTATATTTATTATGCTATTTTACCTAACTAACCCTAACTAAGTTTACTTCTACTTACAATTTCCTCACTGCTGCTGGCCTTTCGCTGCTGCCGTCCATTCACCGCTTTTCCTCCTCGATAGACCAAGATTCTGCACCAACAAATGATTCCGCCAATCTTTTGTTTCGGTTGCTGATCTTGCGCCGCTGCCGTCCGTTTGCCGTTTTTCTTCTTCGATAGGGCAAAACTCTGCACCAACAAACTTATTCCACCAGCTGTTCTCCTGATTTTTCTCCTCGACCGGCTTCAAACTACGCACCAAAAAAAGTGGACTGGCCAGCTGTTCTCCCGCTTATTTAAGGGATCCCCGATCCTGTTTTCGGCATATAGGCGGTCAACGACCCGCCGAGTTTGCTGACCTCATCGATGCGTTCCTAGCTTTGGGGCCGGTTTCGTCGACGCACGTCAGCTGGCGATTGAAGCTTCGGGGGTTTGGCAGCTCCTGGGGGGGATACTGTGGCAGCTGCTTGTGTGATGTGATCGGAGTGCTGGTGAAATAATCGTTGCAGTTGTTAACCATGGTGAATTGCAAGTGCGAATGATTGAAGGTATCACAGGCGCATCGTAGACTCTATTGGTGTATAGTACACCGGGCCGAGCCTGGATTTGGATCTGTTGCGGGGATTGTGTAAGCTTTGTTTGTCGTTGTGATTGCTGGCAACTTATCTGCAGTCTGTGGCGTTGACTGTAATCCAATTTGGTGTTGATGATACTTAAATTACGCAGCTTTCGCGTGCATAATCCGGAACACTCTCCATAACAACTTTACTTCCTACTTATCTATCTAGTCATATATAAGTGTACATAATCTATATCCTTAACCTACATTAACCTCCTCTATATTAACATAATTTTACCCCTAGCCTAAATTGACCTAGTCTTTAGTTATATAATGCAGTACCCTTACAATATAATTTAATAATGACTTACAATATAGTTAATTAGTCACCTGCTTGTGTGAAGTGGGGCCCGCGTATAACATTTTCAATTTACGGACAAATTTAGTTGTCCGCACGGTGGTTTGGGGTATTCATGGGCAACAGTCCCATATGTTGCCCTTATGGGATTGTGGATCGCCCACGCTGCGTGGCGAATGTACCATCAGGTAGCAAATTGGTCAATGTACTTTATTAGTCTTATTAATGTAAAACCGTGTAAAAATACAGATTCAGTGATTATGCCGCAGTCATGGAAATCACCCGATGAAATCTCTTTAGTCGGCGTATTAATAAAAACTGCATTAGTTTCAGCTAGCGTCCTTTTGTTTTTCAAGCATTGATATGAAAATAAAAAATAACGTAGAAAAGGCATAGAATATGCAATCAAACCGCCCTTCCCCTCCACAAAATCGTTGCTGATTATTTAAAATTGCTTCCCGTGAATCGACTATATGTTGGCGTTTTTCTTAAAAAATATCCCTGTTCTTTTCTAGGGGAATTATCTGCATTATGCCTATATTTCTTTTGGTTTTGTGTGAGTTCTGGTTTGCTTTTTTGGGATTTATATATGCTTGGGCTAAATCCTTTATATTGTGGTCAAGGCACGACACAATGTCGATACCGCGATTTCAGATTATCCGACGAAAAGATCATAACGGAATGATCGATTGATCACAATTATATCCAGTTGAAAACAAAGCCTGTAAAAGTTAAACATGACGTAGGATATAAAATGAGAGGAAGACAATAAAGTCAATTGATGTATTTTTGGCTGCTGCAGGAACACGATACCCGAAACCAATCTTTCTGCACTGCCTCACCGATTTAATAGGTGTGCACATTTTCAATACAATAGAAATTGGAAACCAAGATACATTCCCGTTAAAACGATACTTGTCTCTGCAATTCCAATGTAGTAATGCAACATTTCAATAGCTATCCGTCAAAATGTCACACTTTCGTTGGTAATAATATGAAAGGCATATTTGTGTACAATTGAACTGGCATGCAAATTCGACACGTGCTTGTAATAATGCAGTCAAATCAATAAAAATCGTTGTTTTTTTCGTATGCTAATATGTGCTTTCAAATCGCGACAACATACTGAATAATTTTGAAGTCCTCGATCTTTTCCTGAAGGGTTTTCGAATCAACGTTTCGTGATGTTGAAAAAATAGTTTTCATACCAAAAAAACTAGGATTTTTATTTTTGAAGTCTTCTACTATGCCTTTTAGTTCATTCACAATAGTTTGCATTGGATAAGATCGATTTTCATCATCATAGCCCTAGAAAAACAAAAATAAAACAGACTCTCCAATTGTATCATGACAAACTCACCGTTGGAAATGAAGTTCTGATTTCAACGTAGATTACTCCATCTCTGTACGCCTCCTCTAAAAGCTGATAATGGTAGGCACGGTAAACAGGTAAATACCTAATTGCATCTCCGATCGTGCTGAACATTTTTTCAAACTTAGTCCACACAACATCTTCTGATGGATAGTCAACTATTGAAGTGTATTAATTTTATATATGAAAATTTAAATATGGCTTTTATACTTTCAGGGTTTGGTGTAAAAAGATTAATCAACTTTTCGAGTTCTTTATCAAATGCATCAACGTCAGGAGATTTGGATCTTTCATCTTGAATAGATAGATATGTCTTGCAGCCATGCTCGGTATTTCTACGGAAAGTGAACAGGGTGGTGCCTTCTTTGTTAACGCATTTCAGAGCATTGTGCCTGTACGTAATATTTTTTACTACCCATTCTGAAGAGACCATGGCTGTATTATGTCCATGAAGAAGCGCACCCTTAGGAATTTTTTTGATAAAATCAAACACTAAGCTTTGATGAATTTTCACTTTTCCTTTGAAAAAATGAGTCGCTGGTGGATAATCTGCAATTGATGCCAATCCTTTTTTGACCTACACAAAAATATTATATGATGAATATGAAAATTATTTTTTCATTAGAATTGTTTTGGAAATCACGAGAGGGTATATATAAGTCTAGTCAAATGTAAAGAACATCAATGTTCATAATTCGGCATCTCAGTATTGCAAGTGGAGTAGGTACGATAAATCCAAAGTCAAAAAGGCTGACCTTGCACAAATTCTGCGTTAGTCGCTATCAATGTTGAAGTATATTCATCCTACGAGAATTTTTTTTACGTTTTTGTTTGTTTTAAATCGATCTCTGTCTGTCTGTCACCATTTTTGAGATAAACAACCTAATTTTTGAACTATATTTTTTTCATTGTAACGACTTAATTTGTAAGACTTTAGAGAAAAGCTTCCGAGTTTTAATTAAATATGTTTATGTTTTCTTATGAAGCTATTGAAAACCCCTAGTTATATTATGTATAGTTTCCGATTAAGAGAGCAAAAAATGTCATTGATCGATGTACATGCTTTACATTTTCAGATTTCTTTCTGTCGGTATCGTGATGGATTTTAAGTGCAAATTAGCTTTAAAATTTATTCTTATAGTTTTATGCACATTTTTAATTAAATTTAAAAGCGCCTGTAATAGAAGCATCAGAATTTTCACCAATTTCTACAAATGATTTTACTCGTAAGGGAAAGTAAGTAAATCTTATTATCAACTTCCCATTATATGGGAAGTTCTTGTAATCGCCTCGAAGATCGAAATTGAAATTTTCAATATATCTTTACGTTTTGAGGTCTATAGAGTATATATAAAGTGTTTTTAGAAACGGAGATGTATGTGTGTGTGTGTACGTACGTTCGTAGACACTTTTTTCTACGAGTATAACTCACGTAAACAAAGTCGTTTCGACTTTGTTAAGGTGTCAATCGAAGCGTCTTTGCAATTTTAAGAGCTGATTAGTTTTTGGGAAACTTCAGCCGGGGAGGGGGTTGCTGTTTTGCTCGTTTGAAGGTCATTTCTGTCATGCGTTATATCTCGCGAACCAAACGTACGATTTTCTTGAGCAATAAGTCAATCAAGGTGATTGACATTTACGTAGTTATAGCAAGTTTTGAAAAAAAATCTTCGAGCCGTTTTTTAATTTTAAAAAAAGTGGAAAAAATTACGGTTTTTTAAAAACAACAAATTTTTAACCTTATTTTCAAGTCAAAGTAATCAATGTTTATCTAATTAAAATAATCCAAACAGCTCTCCTAAAAATGTCATCAACACTTTTTATCATGATCACCAAAATAAATTCAATAAAAAATAAAAAATTATGAACAGTCATCATCATCTTCAAGGTCATATTTGTCATGCGTTATATCTCGCGAACCGAACATAAGATTTGCATTGTTTAGGTGTCAATCGGCGCGTATTAGCATTTTTTTTAATCTTTCAAATTTTTAAAAAATCTTTGGAGCCGTGTTTTTAAGTTAAGAAAAAAAAAGTGCAAAAAATTAGGTTTTTTTCATAGACAATAAATTTTTCACATGATTTAGGGAATACAGTAATCAATGTTTATAAAATTTGTATACTCCAAGCAGTGTTCGTAAAACATAATCAAACTATTCTCTCATGATTACAAAAAACATTAAATAAAAAATAAAAAATCGTTAACATTCATCTTGATCTTCAAGGTCATTCACTATATCTCACGAACTAGATATAATATTTGCATCATTAAGTTGTATATCGACGTACAATGACATCTTTGTGATTTTTTCAACATTATAAAAATTTGTTTCATCCGTTATTTTACAATTTAATAAAAGAAAATGCAATAAATTAGGGATTTTATATAAAAAAAATTAACCTGATTTGCACAACACAGTTATAAATGTTTATAAAATTTATACATTCTTATGGGTTTTTGAAGAGAAAGCAGCAAAACTTTCTTGCATGATTTTTGAAAAAAACTAAATTAAAAATAAAAAATCATTCAAAGTTATCATGTAAAGAGGGTTCATACGAATGATATTACTTTATATCTTTTATTCTAAATTAATTGTTGTAAATTCGATCAAAGTTTTTAAATATTTGCATAATTTAAGCTGATTTTCAATAGTTTTAGTCTTTTAATTAAAAAAAAACAGCTTAAATTTTCAAAATCATCAAAATTTCAATCAAATTTGCATTTGTGGTAATCAACGCTTTGAATGGTAAAATGTTTTTTAGTCAATACTTTGCAAGATCATATGCTTTAAAAAGCTTTCACCCGCGATCTTCGTCTTCGGAATCATAAGTTTTGCCACCATAATTGACTTCCTCGTTTCGATCGCGTAGGACGCGATCAAGTTCAGCTTCCGATCGTTGCGACATGGCTTAAACTAAAAATTCAGTGATTCCTCATAAAAACATGAATTTCTAGTCAAAAGTCATTAGAATACAAAAAAAAAGAATTTACTCACCTCTGGCGTTTTATTAACGTACTGTGTAACGTCGGGTCACTTGTGCACTTTTCAAATTTGACCTGACTCTTGCTATGGCTGTTTTCGCACTAAACTGTCGGCCCTTGGGGAGCTAGTAGCTTTTAAGTGTACAATGTTTTCCGGTCTAGTTTGGCACCGCCTCTTCCTCCTCCTTCAAGCTACAAGGTATAGTCTGTTTTGACAGGGCACAAGTGACCCGACATTACACGTTAAGGGTTAATATACACGAATGTGTTGTCAGAAACTTCAATTTTTTGCTTATAAAAATTGGTAACCGTAAATTTCTCGGCTTCTAAATGAGCGACATAAACAAAATTTCCATCAATCTTAAAACTCCGTTATTGCCGGTATATCTATTCGAAATATGTTGAGTGGTTTGGTATTCATTCGAATGATGATTTCATCGTTATTGATTACAAAAGCTAAGGTGTAGGTCTTATTTCCTTCGTATATATTGATTTTGCTCCACTGAGAGGGCTGTTGCTATATTCGTTGGTTACTCCTCCCTAGACTACTGGACGTTTCCTAGTCCTGGATTACGTTTATTCGCCTACTTCTGTTACCATTGGTATTGTTTATATTACCATCATTACTGTTTTTGTTATCGTGGTTGTTATAGGTATATCAATTAGTACTGGTATTACTATTTCTTCTACTTGTGTTGAAAATGCCTAAGTTACCATTATCATAATTTTTGTTGTAGAAGTTATGAAAATCAACAATTGTTATAAATATCGGTTAGATTATTTCGGAAATTATTATTACAAATGTTGTACCCCCTACCGTTTTATATCTATTCATTGTATCTTTATTTCTGTCATTCATAATATATTGTAGAATATTATCCTATTTAGAGATAAATGGGCTCTGTTGAACTTTGCGGCTTGACCGCGAAAAATGTATTTTTGGATTGATAGTTAAGACCATTCTGTAATGAATTGAATATTGGCGAACAATATCACTTCGAAATTTCAAGGCAACAAGACTTTCGTCTTATTGGCCTCCATGAACGTTAAGTCCCGGAAACGAGACAACGGACCCTTGTGTCATTCAGACGAATTCGGGCTCGCGCTCAACCTAGCTAGAGGATTGAAGGCTGCTGGCAGGCCAGCTCAGCTCGTCGCGTAATGTCGTGGGTGCGTTCTCTAGCATCAGTCCCGAATCTCATTTCCAGAGATTCAGCCATCAGTTTGCCCGATTACATACCGACAAAAAAAATTGACCAAACAAAACAAAACAAAGTATTCACATTGTGAGGCTATACCTCCTACGTTACTTTACCAACGAATTCTCGCACGCATATCGAGATAATACCGCGTTCAAGACCTACCCGAGAGAAAAAAAAATTCTTTACGTTACTTTGATCTATTGGGGAAATTCCAAAACTACTGAAACAAAAAAGGCAAGAAAAAAACGAAAGAATATCGCGTACAAGAACAATCTCTCGGCTGGCCGTGCTACCCTCAATTAGAAAGACGAGCTTCAGCGGAGCTCACCAGGCGCAGATATCGCTGCCTGGGCCCACCCTACCATGGCCTAGCGCTTGCGTGTCAGCATGTATTGTGCGCACTAGGCCTACCAAATACTTACCTCACCCGAGTTAGTCTTCTATCTGCTGGCAATTGAGGTCATTAAAGAGGGAGAGCCCTCAAGGAAACTCTGGGTACTTTAGTTCATTATAAATTTATTCATCTACCTTAATCGGCCTCAATATTGTTACCATTAATTTTCAGCATTCAACAAGTTTTTATTTGTTTAAAACTACATATTACTTAATCATATCATATAACATTAGTATTAATGAAAATTTAATTATGCGCGTGTCATCAAAATTATCTACTCCCTTCGAGTTTTTATATTTTGCATGTTTTTTTCCGTATCATGATAAGAGAAAATACAGCAATAATAATCATAAATCGATAAATAGTCTTACATCATAGTTTACATAAAATAAAATCAATGTTTTAAATAACTGTTTTTAGTTTTCATTTTTAACGTGATCTCAATTAGAATCTAATCTATTCATGTTTCTTCAGAATTAGAAATTACAAAAACAATATTGATAAATATTGTAGTATGGTCATAAACCATAGGTAAATGAACGTACTACACTTAGTAGCATGTACACAAACCATGCATTGGGCTAAAGCTTATAACACGTACACGAACCGATCTATTCATTACACTGCCAGATTTAACTAATGGTTATCAATGAAATGAATATGATCCTACTATGGATATGAATCATGAATATTAGTAACGATAAATTCTATAGTAATGCCCTCGACAAGTAATATGAGTTCTAATTAGGGCAATTGTATTCATGAGAAACCATATGATAAGTGTTGGATTGTTTATATTAAAATGTAAAGTAAGGGAATTTCAATTAAGTATTGGAAATTTATGTTATAGATTTTAGAGTAGGGAGTAAGTTTAAATTGTATAAAAGAAGAAGAATTAGAGAAATAAAGACAGTTTTTTTAGACCTCGCAAGAAGTGTGAAGATTAATTAATACCTGCCTGGTTATCGGCAGCCTCACCCTTGCGATACTTTGCCTATCATCGGCAAAAATAAAACCCTTGCCTCACAGTGGCAAAGTGTTGCTTTTTACAGTAGCAACCTACAACTTAGCACATATCGGCTGCACGAGCATCAACAACCTTAAAGAAGGTGAAGAACTTGAATTAAAAACAATCTTTTCATCTACCTGTAACAACTTAATTACAGAACTAATACATCGGCTAAAAGCTGCAAATATCTTAGTAAAAATAGAAGACAACGTAATCTACACAGAAATGGCGGAATTCAATATTGAGACAGCAATGAAAATTATACCCACTTTCGACGGGAAATTTTCAGAGTTAGACACATTCTTGACAATAATAAAATTATTAGACAATAAATTAACATTCGAAGGTAAAAGAGAATTGCTGAATCTAGTTATACATATTAAACTGAGTCCCAATGTAAGAACGCGCCTGAACACAACGTCTATTGGTAGTATAAACTCTTTAGAAACTGAGTTACGACTCAAATATAAAAATAATAAAACAATACCTCAGATCCGTACACAACTTGCTAATATCACCCAAAATCGTATGCCCATTGCAATGTACAAAGACAAAATTTTGAACTTGGTAAATGACTTAAACCAATTACAAATCAGCGAGTTAGGTACTAGCACTAACGACATTGCTAAGCAAGCAATCGAAACCATCAACGATACCTATGCACTTACTGTTTTAAAAACGGTTTAAATGACCAAATTAGAAACACCGTGTTCGCAGCACGACCACAAAATTTCAGCGAAGCTTTTACATTAGCAACTGAAATCGAAAATAATGAATTACAGCAAAGTAATACAAATTAACTCTGATATACTTAAATCAATGATACCTCCGACAAATGATAATAATGTTAGCAAAAAGCTACTGGCGATTACGAGAAGTAAAACAAAAAAGGGGACTAATAATTCAGAAATCTGCAACAAAAGTGATAACAAAAACGAAGAGATTGATCACCTCCATGCGTTTGAATGCACTTCACTGTCAGATATTAAAGGAGCTTTAAAATTGAAATTTAATAATTTGCGCAGCAGTGGAATTAAAAATGATGATATATACATAGCTATGGAGAAAGATAATATTATAGTGCGCTACAGTGATAAAGATGACAAGAAATTCGTTTCAGTCAACGATAAGCTGAAAGTTCGTGAAAACAGTAATGATAATTCATACACGAAATTAGTTTCTGTTATGAAGAAATTGCTAACCTATTCACAGAAAAATAGCATAAAGGCACTAGCACTCGCGAGAAATGATGATATATTTAGGTACGTACCGAAAGTCGAATTCAAGAAGCTATTTAATGCGTTGCAACGGGAAGAGAAAGATGAATTGAAAATACTAATATATAAACCACCCTTAAGAATTCTAAACGTCGATAAACAAAAAGAATTAATTTATGAATATCACAATTCGCCACACGGAGGACATACAGGAGTACATAAAACTTTATTAAAACTAAAACAGAGATATTGTTGGAAGGATATGAACAAAATGGTAAAGAAGCACGTAAGCCAATGCGAAATATGTAAAAGGAATAAAATAGCCAAACACACAAAGGAAAATATGATTAAAACCGAGACACCGGCTACCAGTTTTGAAATTGTGAGCGCAGACATTGTTGGACCACTAAGATTTGCAAATAATTACCGATACATTCTCACTATTCAGTGTGAGTTGACAAGACATGTGACTGCTATACCCGTAGAAAGTAAGGATGCTACTACTGTAGCGAAAGCATTTGTAAATAACTTCATTCTTTTATATGGTCATTTTAAAATTCTCAAGACGGATCTAGGAACCGAATTCACTAACAGTTTAATGAAGGAAATATGTGATTTGCTACAAATTAAGCAGATATTTTCAACCCCATACCATCATGAGACTTTAGGAGTAGTAGAACGAAATCACCGTGTCCTAAACGAATATCTACTGTGTTTTGTTGATAACAATAATTGGGACGAATGGTTACCTTTTTATACATTCTCCTATAATACAACACCACATGTAGACACAAATTACACTCCTTATGAACTAGTTTTCGGCAAACTCTCATATTTACCTAACGATATTTTGAAAGATTCTGAAAAAATTTACAACTTAGAAAATTACGCAAACGAATTGAAACTTAGACTCAAAATGTCTTTAACAAAAGCTAAAGAATTAATTAAGAAAACAAAAAGGGCAAGGATTAACAAACAATCTTACAACAATCCGCTAAATGCTAGAATAGGTGACCTGGTATTAGTCAAATCAGAAAATAGAAGAAAAAATGAAAAACCATACAAAGGCCCATATAGAGTATTAGAGTCCAAAGGTGTAAATACGTTAATCGAAATTGAAAATAAAAATAAATGGATACACAATAATAGGCTGAAGATTCATGAAAAGAATCAATTAAAGTAGTAAAAGATATAAAAATAATATAAATTGAAGAGCTATAAAAAAAATTTAAATCAGTAGTAATTGTTATATAATCCTGTAATAATATAGAACATAGTATTAGTTAATAATTAAAGTAATCATAAGATCGCTATAATCAAAAAATAAAATAATAATAATGTAAAGTAATTGTAATACACAAATCCAAACACTTACCAACTAGATTCAAATTTCATTCCAAATTTAGATTCGAATTTGTTCCCAAACTCTCATCTCCTAAAACGATGGGGGTGTAGTATGGTCATAAACCATAGGTAAATGAACGTACTACACTTAGTAGCATGTACACAAACCATGCATTGGGCTAAAGCTTATAACACGTACACGAACCGATCTATTCATTACACTGCCAGATTTAACTAATGGTTATCAATGAAATGAATATGATCCTACTATGGATATGAATCATGAATATTAGTAACGATAAATTCTATAGTAATGCCCTCGACAAGTAATATGAGTTCTAATTAGGGCAATTGTATTCATGAGAAACCATATGATAAGTGTTGGATTGTTTATATTAAAATGTAAAGTAAGGGAATTTCAATTAAGTATTGGAAATTTATGTTATAGATTTTAGAGTAGGGAGTAAGTTTAAATTGTATAAAAGAAGAAGAATTAGAGAAATAAAGACAGTTTTTTTAGACCTCGCAAGAAGTGTGAAGATTAATTAATACCTGCCTGGTTATCGGCAGCCTCACCCTTGCGATACTTTGCCTATCATCGGCAAAAATAAAACCCTTGCCTCACAGTGGCAAAGTGTTGCTTTTTACAGTAGCAACCTACAACTTAGCACATATCGGCTGCACGAGCATTGCTCAGCGCCAAACATGATGCGATCCCAAGATTGCTCGTAGGTTACAATTATTCCTCCTCCTTCCCAGAACTAAATTCTGTATTTCTGCAGGAAGAAATTCATCATCTCTTTAGATGAGTACAGAAAGCGGAACCCTCACCTGCACGGAGCTGGTATAGCACCAATCTCACTAAAATATATATATATAATTTTTTATTCTTATTATATTGCATTATTTTCCCCTTTTTCGCGCACCAAAAATTTTAATTTCGATTTATAAAATATTAAAAATTTCATTGCTTTACCATACGTGTACGAAATTTGCTGAAACTTTCGTTTAAGGCATTGTTGGGAAGCTTTTAACAATACAAGCAAAATAATACTTCAGCAAATTAGTTGAAAAAATACTATTGAATCTGACTTAGAGCGCCTCCCAAATAACATTAGAATTATTTGCTCGAATCAATAAGATAGCGAATTTAACGAATTAATAAAAACTGTTTCATGATTATATGTGTGTATTTAATTTTTTTCTAATCAAACTATTTATAAATTTTTTACCACGTTCTCAATGTAATTTTAATTCGGATATTTACAACACGTTATTGGTGGTCAATAAATTGATTGAGATGTTGTGTCGATACTGCAGCCATTTGCAGACTTGAAGACAGACTACGCAGTTTTATGTTATTTTGATTGTTTGGCGTTCGAATTAAACTTCTTTCTCTAGTCATAACTGGACCTTGCGTTTCTAAGTTAGGATTTGAAGCATCCTCCTGAACTTTAGAACCTGTCGTTTTTGTAAAACTTTTAGTGGGCCATAATCACCTGGCTAAGGGGGCTGCCTCTGGCTTGCGAACTAGTCACCTCAGCTTATATCGGAACAAATGTTACTGCGTCAGGATCAACGCACAGTTATTGAAAATTCAGCATAGATAGAGATTCACTTTTGCACAAATCTTAGATGCAGTTTTTCAAAGTCAAATATTCTCTTAGACGGTTTTATTTAGTTCTTTGATATTTTGTTTCACAACTAATTTAAACACAAATCTCATTCACAATTATTTTTAATGAGGTCATGAATATATTTATCGATTCTAATTTCGACTTTGTTTCCTTGGTAACCATAATTTTCTGCACTGAAACCTCTCGACAGTCATCCGACCAACCTCACAAGTCCGACTCGACAATCCATTTTCACATGTTCATAGCCATTCATACTACGGTAAGGGTTATTCGCACAAAATTCAGCATATACGACGAGGCTTTGATAACTAAGTTACAAAAGTGAAAAATTGGAATGGATTATAAGAAGAATTCAACACTTGTTCACATTTTCAATCTGTTTGAAAGCAAATCGATAATTAATTGATTTCACTCGAAGCACGCAACGTTTTTCTCAGGAATTGCACGAAAGTTTTGATAAACTTTTTCGGAGATATTCTCTGTTCAGTCAAGTATGCAAAACGTTCGTCTCCCCAAAATGGATAACTTAGCACATGCAACACGACCCGACCAACTCCCCAGATCCA
Organism: Oxycera nigricornis; assembly: GCA_963942545.1. Taxonomy (NCBI): domain Eukaryota; kingdom Metazoa; phylum Arthropoda; class Insecta; order Diptera; family Stratiomyidae; genus Oxycera; species Oxycera nigricornis. Next base: position 75,903,089 of record OZ012660.1, read on the forward strand.
GTCTCTATTCTCACTCGCCAGCGATTCAACTCCCGATCCCATAACGGTTCTCTCCAAAGAACCGGTCGGGTAGCTGCCGAACCAGATTCCTTGGTTCGAGCGCTGTAAGCTGATTTTTTAAGCTGCCTTAAAGTGCGAAGTTACCATTTTTGCGTGAACCAAAGATTTTAAAAATAATTTTTTTTCTGCCGTGCGCTATTACAATTCTTATATAATTGCTAACTTTTTTTTCTGTAGATATTGTGTGTGCTATTTATTCATTAATTTGTAGTTGACTGAGTCCACTTATTAGTCGCAGGATACGCTTTGTATAGAGCGTATTAGATGAATGTTTTTTGGACGACTGGGATAAAGGTTGTATGGATACTTGCTATTGTATTTTCAGGCTTTTATCTGTCCTGAAATTTTTAACTTCTAAGTATATGGGAAGTTATTGTAATCGCCTCGAAAATCGAAATTGAAATTTCCAACATAACTTTACGCTCTGAGGTTTTTAGAATTATTTGTGTGTGTGTGTGTGTGTGTGTACGTACGCACGTCCGTGGACATTTTTTTCTACGAGCAAAACTCAGAAAAAAGGTAAGGTGTCAATCAAAACGTCTTTGCAATTTTAAGAGCTGATTATTTTTTTCGAAAATTTTGGCCGGGACGGTTTTTTGTGATCATCAGATCATTTCTGTCATGCACATTATCTCACGTACTAAACGAATCATTTGCATCACTAGGATGTCAATCGACGCGTGATAGCATTTTTGTGATTCTATCAAATGTTGAAAAAATGGTTGGAACTGGTTTTTAATTTAATAAAAATAAATGGAAAAAAATGTTTTTTTCTGAACAATAAATTTTGAAAATTTACATACACTAAAAAGGTTTTTGTAGAAAAAAAATTAAAGCTTATTTTCATAATTACATAATAACGTCGCCATGACTTACGAAGTAAACATGATATTTGCATCTTTTAGGAGTCGATCAACGCGTATTAAAAATTGTGTTATTCTAAATTCATCCAAAAAAATTGTTTGAGTCATTTTGTAATTTAAAAAGCCGCAAGCTGAAACCCTTGAGGTCCACATGGTCAACTTCCCAGTAATAAATACATAAATATGAAATATGATATTTATGAAAATAATACTACTTTAAATATTAATGAGAGGTACTCATAACAGTCATTGCAAATTAACTCATTTCACTCCTCGCATCTACTGAAGCGTCCATTGAGTACGTAAGGCTTTTCGTGGATGGAGGGTGGTTTGATTGAATATTCACACGGATTAATCGGAGGGGGACAGGCCTCAAAGCCTTTTTTACGTTATCTGTAATTTTCATATCGACGCTTAGACGACAAAATAGCGCTTGCAAAAACGAATGCAGTTTTTTTTATTACGCTCACCGAAGAGATTTTCTCGCAAGGTGGCCATTTTAGATAATTTATTTCAAAATTGCCATGACTTCGGGATAATCATCGAATTTGAATTTTTCTACGATTTTACATCAATGAGACTAATAATAATTTATTTTTTCCGTTCGTCTTGAGAAACATTGAATATACCGCTTTAATTGCAAGTTAAAAGTAAAAGTTGTACACATAATGACAGAGGAAGTGATTGAAATCTTACGAACACTTAAGAAGAAGAAATCTACAAAAAATTACAATTTTTCATTTGATAAAAGATTTTTCTTGCAAAAAGTTGACTACAGAACATTTTACCATTGAAAATGTTGATAACCACAAATAAAAATTTGATAATTTTTTTGTTCGCTTTCAAAATTTAAGCAGTGTTTTTATTAGAACTAAACTACTATGAAAACTATTTAAAATCTACTAAAAATGACCTTGAAAATCATTTATTTAAAGTTTTTTTTACAAAAACTGTTTGTAGTTTATTAATTTTATAACCATGGATTACTGTGTTTTGTCAATCAGGTTAAAACTTTATTGTTTATGATAAATTAAACTTAATTTTTGCAATTTTGTTTAATAAATTAAAAAATGACTCCAACACTTTTTTCAAAAAATTTGACAGAATCTCACAAATGTCAATACGCGTCGATTAACACCCTAATCATGCAAATCGTATGTTTGGTTCGCGAGATATAGCGCATGAGACCAATTTTCTTCAAGGGGTGAAAACAGCAAACCCCTCGAACGAAGTGTCTCAAAAACTAATCAGCTCTTAAGATTGCGAAGGCGCTTTGACTGTCACCTTAACGAAGTCGATACGACTTTGTTTACGTGAGTTATGCTCGTAGAAAAACTATCCGCGAACGCATTTACGTTCGAACACACACACACACATACATACTTCTTTCTAAAAACAATTAAAATATACTCTTAAGACCTCAAAACTTAAAGATATGTTGAAAATTTCAATTTATATTTGCTATTTTCATTATTATTATTTTGTCAAATATTTTTAATATCTTTGTAAATACTACTGGGAATTTGACCGTGTGGACCTCAATAGTTGCACCACACGGCTTGTTTTTGAGGTTTTCAATACTTCTCGAAATGTCTGCACTTAATGCCATACGGACATTTTCAATTGGCTTAACATTATTTCTGAAGCCAATTAATTATGTTTTCTTTGCAGTGGTTGACGTTTTATTTATTGAATATACTCAACTAATTGAAGGGAGCATTGAATAGTTTTACTTCACACTCAAGGAGAAGTATCATTTTAATCGAGGTCTGTATGTCAAGGGTAGCCATCTTTAATTTTTTTTCTGTTAAAAATTCCTTATTAGTCAATTCATTTATTTGTCATCTGAGCATGTTTTTCGATTCCAGCGCTATGCTATTTTTTTTAATTTCAAGTCGAAATATCGACTTGAATCGTAGTGCAAACATTCAGTTACTCGAATTAATTTTCATTCATCGTTTAAAATTAGTACGGTTTATATTAACTTTTCTAAAAGATGTAAAATAGATCGGCTTGTGGTGTAAAATAGCTCTCTTTCTTGTGGTGCATTCTAGATAATGTTAAATGGTCTACCGCAGCACGACTTTGTATCTTATTAAACAATTCTCTCGTCTTTACGATTAAATTTGATAATTCGGGCTGGTAGTTGTTGAACCCTTGCATGGCCTCTCTGTTTCGGCAAAAATAACCACGGGGTCTCAGGGGAACAGTACAGTGAGAAAAGATAGCAGCTGCGAGAAATACCTAGTTGCAACTAGCTCAGTAAATGACAAAAAGATAATCCACAGGGAAGTGGAAGAAGGCGACGTGTCCTTCTGGTTGGAAGACCAAATCAAATCGTTTTCTTACTTAAAACGGGTAAGACTTCCCACTCTTTAGCTTGAGACTGTATGCCTATCAGGGCCATCTTAATTTTTTGCAGAAGAAGCCAGGATGAGTGATAAATATCGATCTGAGAGCTTCTATGAACTTACTTTCCAATAAGTAGCACGAATACAAAAAGAAATCGGTTAAAACAGATCTTCATTTGCTCACCAGTTACATCGAAAGCCGCACAGAATATACGCAAGAGGTTTTTCTAGATATTAACGGGGCTTTAAACGATGACAGACATAAGGATATTGGCAAAGCACTCGGGGAAAGCAACCTGATAGGAATCATCGGAAAACTGCTAAACTGCAGGAAAATCAACTCTACACTACGAATCAGTACTATTAAAACAAGGACTTTCAGAGGCACCCCGCAAGTTGAGGAACTATCTCCCTTTATATGGAGCTATGTGGTGGACAAGTTTCTGTCATAAATATGCCTTAGCTGACGATGTTGCAATAGCAATATCGAGCAAACTCGTTAACACCCTATCCGAAAGACTAAACTTTGCCTTAGATATCCTTACCAAGTGAAAAACGAGTACGATCTATATATAATAAGCAAAAAAGTGCACTTAGTGGCATGCGCAAACTATTGCTCTTTTTTTGCAGTAGTAGATTGAGAAAAAGTGAACATTGAAATCCAAAATCGTATCATGGCTGTCAACGGCAACAGTGAAGCCATTCGTTCTGTACGGCGCAATTAATAGGTGGCAAAAAATCATATACAAACTCGATAAACAGGGTCAGAATGATTGCAGCTATTGCAATCACTAGGGCCTTACGTATAACCCTGACAAAGGCACTGTTTAGCTTATTGATTTGGCTCCCGAATGAGTTCCTTACGAGACCGTCGACGAAGTGCTTTGCGATTCGATTAAAAGCACAATATCTCTGGCAGAAGGGAGATATTGGCCACTCCGTTTCCATCATGGTTTTAAGTCAGTCTTCTTATGCGAAGATGACTGGGCAATAGAAAGAAGTGGGATGCAGGAATTGGTCGACATCTATACTGATGGTTCTAAAATGGATGGAAAAGTTGGCTGTGGCGTTTTCTCAAAACAGCTATGCCCGAAACTATCCATCCGGCTTCCAGCTCACTGCAGTGTTTTGCATACAAAGATCATTACAATTTACAAGGCAATTGACTGGCTGAAAAGCCAGAAAATTTCCATAAGAAAACTAGATATTTTCTCTGACAGTCAAGCTAATATCTAAACATTATCCAACGTGAACACCTTCTATGATTGTAATTGAATGTCGTACACAACTGAACGTGATATCGCTTCACTGTGAAGTGATACTACACTGGGCAGCAAGACATGGTGATATATATGGGGTAATTGTGAAACCTTTCCCTTGCGAGAGCTGGCACTGAGTTACAGGAGTATACACTCACACTCAAATCACCCAACCTGTTGCCTCCATAAAGTTAGGATTTAAGCAGCATTACATGTAGGGTGCAAATAGGACAACCCCAGAAGTAGGACTAACATTTTCATGTAAAATAATTGGTCCGTCGAGCCGGATGGCATACAAAGCGCAGGAACTGAACTTCAAACAAGTTCAAAGGGTTATCACTAACAATGTTTCGGTGTGAAATATTAAAAGAATACTGGTTGATGAGCGAATGAAATTTCTTTATTAATTGTCCATTTTTATATGATTACAATATTGCACATTTGGAAGTGAACTTTTACCCATATGCATTTTAGCTAAGAACAGCATTATTTTTATTGCCAATTCAAGTAGCAGGTAGGTTTTTGCCCTTTGCTGATTGCTTGAATTGGCAATTGCTAATTTGTTGAGTAAGTAAAGTGAATGACCTAAACAATGCATATGCGTAATTGATAGTAGAATCTTATTACTAAAGGGGAATGACTTTATTGCCATGTCGCTGAATAATTTGCTGATCACTTGGTGTTACATTACCATCCACCAAGAGCCTGTAGGATCTTAAAGCTGATGTTCGTCATACCAAGTGGTAAAGGAAGGTGGTTTCGGTAGGTCTTTAGCCTTCTTCATATGTTTTTTGCAGTGGCAAAGAATGAAGATAGTAAGTGATGCAAGTGTCAAACATGAAACTGTTATTGCAACGCTTGCTGTAGCAGCATGTGGGCGCATCCGCTTCCATTGAATACCTTCGGCAGCTGCTGTTAACTCTTCCTGTTGAGTGACCAAGTTTGTGAATGACTCGGAGGGTTTGATTATGGTTGAAATGTTGAGATGTTTTAGCTCTGTATCTGGGATGGTAAAATTCAGCTGAGGTACGACGGATGAAATGTAGACTGGGAACTGAGCTCCCCTGTAATTTTGCTCAGCCGCTAGAATGAAGTCCCTTGTGTGTACAGTGCATTCTTGAGTTATCCTTAATATCCCTGTACCATTGAGCATAATATCCTTCCTAGTACCCTGGCAGACAGTCTGTGCGGCCACCGGACGAGGAGCAATGAACAACCAAGTATTGGTTGATAGCATTTTTTGCCATACAAGTGAGAAAATTCGAAAAGTAGATGTCGGACAGTCTTCTACTTTGTAATTGTTATAAAGGTTATCAATGATGCAATTGGGTTTCGAGCGCATGTCAATAAGGATTGGTGTGGCGATGAGATAAGCACCATCATTAAATTTTGGTGCTTCGCCTACGTCAGCATCAGTTGTTTCAAAATAAAGCTGATCGTTGTAGTTAATGCCAAGCACAGAGTTTGGGATGTTGTATGATGTGAATATATCCGTTCTTTGTTGTTGCGGAATAGTGGTAGCTTTAACGAGGTTGAATTTGCGATTATCGATTATGGGAAGATGTCCAAGAATTATAATTGCCGCATCAGTTTGCTCAATGGACAATTTCGATGTTGTGGTGTGAAGAATTTCTAAATGAGATGATAGTAGCACTTGTGTTGACTTGATGGTTGAAGCAAGATCTGCTAAATTAATGCAATCCCATATCCCTTCTCTTGAGTAGATGGCTGTCAAGATGCTGTTGTATTTGTGATAAACTTCTTGGATGAAGTTGATGGCTCGTTGGTAAGTGCCTAAGAACTGTATATGGATCATGTTAATATCTACAGTGACGTACCATTTTTTTAGCTCGTTAATTTGCATGAGTCCCTCATTCAGCTGTTCTGAAAAACGCCTCAACTGCTTGTTGATCCTGCTAGAAGTTGTGTTTAGAGTTATTGTGGCTTGGAGAATGAGTTTTCCTTGGTGCCGAGTAATTTCCTTCAGATGTTCTTGATTCTGTTCTAGGTTTTGGATGTCGGCAATCACTTCATCATTTACTCCGAACACGGCTGTTAACATTTTCCCAAAAATGCCTCGTTTAGTACGAGACCGTAAAAAGCAGATTGTGTTGATTTTGTGTAGCACTTCTTGCCCGAACTCTGTTATATGATGCGCCAAGTTCCAACAATTTAAACGGTTTGCTAGCTGCCCTCCCACTGAGCACATAGAATTAATGCTGTTGTTCACCGTATGGATGTTTTTTTCATCTATTTCCAAATCAGTCATTGGTAGCTGGATATTGATCTGTAAGTCTCCTCGTACAAGATTAGCCACACCTATGTGCTCGATGTTTAGACCACCATTTAGATTCGTGACATTGACCGCAGAAAATGCTGTTGATGGAAAGATACCAAAACCATTAAAGCGGTTAATATCACTGTGGATATTGATACTTTTTGCTCTTTCGTTATGGTCCTTCTTAGTTTAGAACCAAAATCTGGTTGTGCTGCCGATCGTTTCTGAGTAGAAGGTTGGTTGCCCTCGAGTTCTGAGGTAGCCTCTGGTGATTCTTGGATTTCCTGCTGCTCATCAGACTCGTTGGACGGTAGTTGACAGATCTTTGCTATGGTGCGTTGCTTGATGCGACCGTTCCATTTAAGTGAAACGGTGCGTAATATTCCATCTGGGCCTGGGTATACAGCCACTACTCTTGCTAATGGCCATTGCATTGATAGAGTATGGTCTACTTTGACCAATACAAGTTCTCCGACTTTAACATTCTTTCGTGGCTGGAGCCATTTTGGCCTTTGCTGTAATCGTTGTAGATACTCTTGACTCCAGCGATGCCAAAAGGAGTGTTTCATTTGTTGGACTAGTTTCCATCTTTTTAATAGAGTGTAGTTGGTTTCAACAGGATCACTTTTTGCTTCAAATAAATGCTCTCCGGTAAGAAAGTGGCCTGGAGTCAATGCTATAGTATCTGCTGGATCGTCACTTATTTGCGTGAGAGGTCTTGAATTCATGCACGCTTCAATTTGGGTTAGAAGGGTCATCATTTCTTCGATATTAAGTAGTTGATGTCCTATGGTTTTGTACAAATGTCTCTTCATAGATTTAACACCGGCTTCCCAGAGTCCACCAAAGTGTGGGCTGCCAGGAGGAATGAATTTCTAATCTATTCCCTGGTTAGCTAGCTGTGCACTACTTGTTTTTAAAACCTCTCTATAAGTAACCTGCAGATGCTTGCTGGCACCTAAAAAGTTGCTTCCGCAATCAGTGTATATTGTACGGCATTTCCCACGGCGGCCAATGAACCTGTGAATTGCTGCAATGCATGTTATTGTAGATAAATCGGAGGCTAGCTCTAAATGGAAAGCTTTTGTGGCCATACAAACGAAAATTGCTACATACGCTTTCGTTGTTTTTGCTCCACGTCCTCCGTTCCATTTAATTGTGATTGGCCCAGCATAATCAACACCTGTGTTTAGAAATGGTTTTTCCAACTGTACTCTAGACGCTGGAAAAATCCCCATTAGTTGATTTCTTGGTCTGGCCGTTAATTTAAAGCAAGTTAAACACTCGTGAAGTATTTTTTTGTCAGTGACTGCCCTGATAGTATCCAAAAGCGCAATCTCAGAGTTGCTAAGGTTTGCTGAACTCCACTGTGTAAGGTTTGCAAGTGAACTTGCCGAATGAGAAGGTTGGCTAAGGTACCTTTGGGTATAATTGCAGGGTGTTTGGCTTCTTCTCCGATCAATGCGAAATGTATTCTTCCGCCCACCCTGAGTGTACCCTCAGTGTCAATCCATGGTGAAAGCGATCACAGCCTGCTGTTACTTGGGACAGTATTTGTTTGCTGTAAATGGTTTATATCTGCCTTGAAGGCGTGTTGTTGTGCCATTTGTATGCACTTATTGTGTGCTGCTCTGATTTCTCTGTCCGTCAAGAGACCAGCCTGTTTGGATCGAGGATTACGTGAATTTTGAGCAAATCGAAGGCAATGAGCAAGCACCCTGTTTAATTTGAAAAATGAAGAGTACCGCAGAAAAATATCTGGCTCTTCTGGTTGCACTCCAATCAATGCTTCAATTCTTTCTTCCTCAATGCGATTTATTGGCTGTAGAATATTCGGCCATTGAATTAAGTGAGCATTCAGCCACTTGGGTCCCTTCCACCACATAGTTGATTCTAATAGATTTGCAGGGTACTTTCCCCGGGTAGCAATATCTGCAGGGTTCTCATGCGTTGCTACATGGTACCATTTTAACGGAGCTTTCTTGCTGAATGATGTCGACTCGATTTGCAACGAATACCTCCCATTTAGCTGCAGGACTTTGGAGCCACGATAGTACTATTGTAGAATCTGTCCAGTAATACTTCGCAACGTGTATCCATTTGTGTGCTTTCATGACCTCGCTCATGAGTTTCACTAATAGTACAGCTCCACATAGCTCAAGTCTGGGTATTGATTGAGTTTTAACAGGAGCTACTTTAGATTTTGCCGCTAATAGAGTAACGGATACTGACGATCTCGTGATGACACGGAGATAGATCGCTGCAGCTGATGCTGATGCATCACAAAAACCATGTAACTCAATGCGACTAGTGGATGTATAATCTATCCAACGCTTGATGCGCAAGTCGCTTAGTTTTGGCAATTGGTTGTGTAGTGTAAGCCATTCCTTGATATTTTCTTCTTCTATAGGCTCATCCCAATCTTTCCCAATTAGCCAGAGCTTCTGAAGAGTGGTTTTGGCAATGATAATGCATGGTTGCAACCAGCCAATTGGATCAAATAATTTTGCCACTTCTGCTAAGATGGTTCGTTTAGTATTCACCGAATGGTGGTTCGGATTGTTAATTACAAACGAAAACTCATCTGTTGCTGGATGCCATTGTACGCCCAGTGTTTTTATATTAACTTCCCAGTATATGGGAAGTTCTTGTAATCGCCTCGAAAATCGAAATTGAAATTTTCAACATTTCTTTACGTTTTGAGGTCTATAGAGTATATATAAAGTGTTTTTAGAAAGGGAGATGTATGTGTGTGTGTGTGTGTGTGTACGTACGTACGTACGTACGTACGTTCGTGGACACTTTTTTCTACGCGCATAACTCACGTAAACAAAGTCGTATCGACTTCGTTAAGGCGTCAATCGAAGCGTCTTTGCAATTTTAAGAGCTGATTAGTTTTTGGGATACTTCGGTTGGGGGGGTTTGCTGTTTTGACCCTTTGAAGGTCATTTCTGTCATGCTGTATATCTCGCCAACCAAACATACGATTTGCATGATAGAGGTGTCAATCGACGCGTATCAACATTTGTGTGAATCTTTCACATTTTAAAAAAAATCGTTGAAGCCGTTTTTTAATTTAAGAAAAAAAAAGTGCAAAAAATTAGGTTTTTTTTCATAAACAATAAATTTTTAACCTGATTCACGTAATTTAGTAGACGATATTTATAAAATTTATATACTCCAAACAATTTGTGTAGAAACAACATCAAAGCTTTTTCTCATGATCACGTAAAAAATTCAATTAAAAATAAAAAATTATTAAAAGTCATCATGATTTTCAAGGTCATTTTTATCATTCACTATATCTCACGAACCAGATATAATATTTGCATCATTAAGGTGTCAGTTGACGTGTATTAATATCTTTGTGAAGTTTTTAACATTATAAAAACTCGTTTCAGCTTTTTTTTAATATAATAGAAGAAAATGCAAAAAATTATAGTTTTTTTCATAAAAAATATTTTTTTAACTTGATTTGCACCGCACAGTAATACCAGTTTATAAAATTTATACATTCTTATCAGTTTTTGAAGAAAAACCAGCAAAACTATATTCCGTGATTATAAAAAAACTGAATTAAAAATAAAAAATCATTCAAAGTTATCATGTAAAGAGGGTTTATACGAATGCTATTACTTTATATCTATTATTCTAAAAAAATTGTTGTAAATTCAATCATAGTTTTAAGATATTTGCATAATTTGAGCAGATATTTAATAGTTTTTATAGTCTTTTAATTAAAAAAAAATGCTTAAATTTTGAAAACCAACAAAATTTTTAAACACCAAAAAGGCCCCCACCGATTGATCTGCGTGAATATTCAATCTGTTCATCGACCAAAAACCTTACGTAATCAATGGACCCTCCCGTAGACGATATGATTCATATTAACTCATTCCTGTTACTGCTATGAATACCTCTCATTGTTGTAATGTTGTTGATGTCTATGTAGATATTACTGGGAAGTTGACCGTGTGGACCTCAAGGGTCGCACCTCGCGGCTTGTTTTCTGTTAAAGTGATATTAAGTGGTAATTGTACCTCTCGATCTTCGTCTGGAATGCGTTCAAGTAATTTCGAATGGTTTGCCGACCATTTCCTTAAATGGAAGCTTCCTCGATGCATCAGGCTTCTCAAATCAGATTGTATCTTTGACAACTCTTCTATATCCTCTGCACCTGTTAGTAGATCGTCCACATACATATCATCCCGTATCACATTAGCTGCTTCTGGAAATCGTGTCTGTTCGTCCATCGCTAATTGATGAAGTGTCCTGATGGCTAGGAATGGTGCGCATGCTGTACCGTAGGTAACAGTGTTTAAACGAAAATGTTGAATGGGATCGTTCTGGTTCGATCGCCAAAGGACTCGTTGTAAGTCTCGATCAGTTTCATCTACTTGAATTTGTCGATACATCTTTTCTATATCGGCTGTTATAACATAGCGATGTTGCCTCCAACGCATGAGAAGATGGAGTATATGATGTTGAATTGTCGGGCCTGTCAACAGAAAATCATTCAACGATTTTCCTGTGGAGCTTTTTTGTGAGGCATTGAACACCACACGCAATTTTGTTGTGGAACTACTTTCCTTCAAAACAGCATGATGGAGAAGATAGTACGTTAGCGGTGTTTTGACTTGGTTCGCTGGAACTCTCGTCATATGTCACAATTTAATGTATTCTTCCATGAACTTTCGGTATTCGTTGTACAGAGCTGAGTTGCCTAGCAATCGTTGTTCGAGATGTCGAAATCGTAAGTAGGCAATTTTCTGGGTGTCTCCCAACTCTGACACGGGATTCATGCTTGCCTTGAATGGCAATTTTACAGAATATACTCCAGTTACGTCACGTTGTACATGCTGCGTATACTGTTTTTCTGCTTCTATTTCGTCCTTTGTCCAATGAGTAACAGATGGAAGCTCTTCTATTTCCCAAAACTGCCTTAAGGACTTATCTAGTTGTTGGTATGATACAAATGCACGGCAATCATGTATCTGTGATATTTATGCTGTTGACCCGAACAAAACCCATCCAAGTTTCGTGTTTTGGGCGCATGGATTGCCAGAAAGAAACCCAGGTAGTATGAGTTGTCCATAGACATCTGCTCCGATTAGCAAGTCAATGTCTCCTGGTATGTAAAACCTTGGGTCAGCTAAATCTGCTAGTTCGAGTCCAGGTGGTATTGTCATTGGAATTTGTTCCGACGGTATAGGCGCTGTAATAGAGCGTATGATCAATGCAGTGATCGTTATTTGCTCTGTGCTGCCCATGTCGTTTTTTACGATAGCAGTAACTGTGCTTGCCCCTCGAGTAATAACATTTTCCATTGCTCCAATGCCACTGATTTTTATTTTTTCCTGACTTCGACTGGCATTCAATAACTGCATTGCTGATTCACTTATGAAGGAGCGTTGGGCTCCTGTATCCAGCAATGCTCTTAATATTATGGGAATGCCATTTGGTGTATTGACCCGAATTTGTGCTGTACCCAGCAGTATATACTTGTTCGCAGGTGCACATAAACTTTGTACACTCACCATATTGCTACCTTGCATTTTGCTATGAATGGGGTCAATGTGTAATAATGAGTTGTGCCTTTTCGCACAAATCTTACAGCACCGTTTTGATGGGCATTGACCAACCTTATGTTGTGGACTTAGGCAGTTGTAGCAAACACGATTTGAATTTACGAATTCTCGTCGTGTTTGGACATTGCATTGCTTGAATATTGGGCATTCATACAATTTATGTGGAGCCTTACACTTTGGGCATGACTGTTTCGCATCAGTATGTGCTGTGTTGACTCTTACTGGCCCCTGTTTGCCCTTTGCTCTTCCTGGTGTTAAAGCTTCGAGCATAGTGAAACGCTGTTTCACGAAATCCAAAAACTGTGATAGAGATGGGATGGCGTTTGAGTCGGCGATATGTTTATGCCACTCTTTCCTTGATTCCTCAATTAATTTTTGATTCAGTAAGTATACTGTCACTAAATCAAATGAATCCGCCTGTAGTGTCTTCATTCCAGCTAACAGTTGATTGACGGTATCAAGCATTCGTCTCAAACCATTGGAGTCACTAGGAACACAGGTTTGAATGCTCCAAAACCGCTGCATCATTTCTTGCGCGATCACACGATGGTTGTCGTATCGTTCGCACAATAACTTCCATGCCGGCTCATAGTTCATCTCAGTGATGCTAAGATGATTGATGAGTTGCTCCGCTTCCTCTCATACCGCATTCCTCAAGTACTGCAATTTCTGCACTTGATTTAATTGCGCGTTTTCATGGACCATACTTTTAAATAGGTCCCGAAACGCTGATGGAATTCTTACCCGTTCAAGCTTCAATGCGTCAGAGGTTTCGTACTTGGTGGGTGATCCGGCTTGATAATGGTTGATCTTCCCTCTGAATAGTGTTTGATACTCCAACACTAATTCCTCCAGCTTCTCGTACTCCTTGTTGTAGTGCTGAAGAAGTTCAGCCTTCTCTGCCAATTCTTCTGTACCTGCCAGATGATGATCTTCGCACTTGCTCCATGACGAATTTACCCGCTCAAGTCTAATCTGAAAATACTCAAGATTATGGCGTACATCACTATCCTTCTTGAAGTTAGTGATAACCCTTTGAACTTGTTTGAAGTTCAGTTCCTGCGCTTTGTATGCCATCCGGCTCGACTAACCAATGTTTCGGTGTGAAATATTAAAAAAATACTGGTTGATGAGCGAATGAAATTTCTTTATTAATTGTCCATATTTATATGATTACAATATTGCACATTTGGAAGTGAACTTTTACCCATATGCATTTTAGCTAAGAACAGCATTATTTTTATTGCCAATTCAAGTAGCAGGTAGGTTTTTGCCCTTTGCTGATTGCTTGAATTGGCAATTGCTAATTTGTTGAGTAAGTAAAGTGAATGACCTAAACAATGCATATGCGTAATTGATAGTAGAATCTTATTACTAAAGGGGAATGACTTTATTGCCATGTCGCTGAATAATTTGCTGATCACTTGGTGTTACACTGCGTAAGAAAGGGACGGGATGTGCCCCTTCACGCTCAAAGTATGTTACTTCGGTGAGCTGGCGTGTGCGAAAGTTTTTTATCAGTGGGTTGTAAGCTTTTTGTATGGAGATCCAGTTTTGACTCTAGCCGGCCGGCAGTTTGCTAGTGTGCGAACGTGTGTGCTATGCGATGGATCGTGAGCTTTGTTTTTGGGAGCGCTGATTGGCTGAGAGCTGGTTTGAATATGGTGAAAGTGGTTTTGATACGAGGTTTCCTGAGAGAGGCGAAAGCCCCAAGCGTTGTATGTGAATAGAGATGAATATAGGTCTTGCAAAATAAAAAAATCACGTGGAAAAATCACATGGCAATCATAGCGTAAAAGCGTGCAGGAGACTTGTTGTCGGTTTTTTTTGAGTCAACGGTTAAGAAACACCGAGATCGCGTCTCCTACCTATGAGAAATGATGACTTTTGCTTGTCCATTCCAGCATCTTAGTCGTTGATTCCCACGAAGTTACAGCAACAAATAACAACAAGAGACATATTTCACTACTTTTGTAAATTAGCAGCGTTGATCTTCAAGCAGGTATTGCATTTCACATACAACTCCTCATCATTGTGTCTTTTGCATTCATTCATCTTCTCAACATCATCTCGAGCATTTTCGTGCCAGTACAATAACGTTTCAAGATACGCAATTTCGTAGCAGGTCCACGGCGGTATCTCAAGGCAAATTCATCATCCGTCATCGAATTAGTATCTACCCGCAACGGCAGCTTAACTAAAGCGTATCAAGCAAAAGATGAGCCTACGACGGCAGCATTTCAAGTCAAATTCATGAGCCGCCATGCTGATCAGAAGTATTGTTCAGCACGTCCACCTGGCGTTGTTTTTATATCTTGTCCAAAATCTGGGTGGCAGAAAGCAAAAAAGCACTCCCGCCAAAATGAAACGCTAGCCTAGCTCCATACTTTGTTTTAACGATGCAGCAAAACTTTGTGTGGTGTTCCCTCCCAACCTCTAAGGAGCTAGTAGGAACCATTATGTTGCCATTTCTACCAGCAGCCAAAAAAGCAGTTCGAATGTATTCTGAAAAAAGGAGTACCGATTTTTGTGAAGGAAAAAATAATCAGTAAAATATGTTAGCCTAAAAAATAAGTATAAAACTTCCAGGTGAAGATAGCGGAGACAACAGAACTCAGATCAATTGCAAATAAGAGACCTACTTCGTCCAGCAATAAGATAATAATAATTGAAAAAGTTCTCTACTTCAGATTTTTGACAACATATCGAAACTTGACTAGAATATGTGAAAAGGTAAGAGATATTTCGAAGTCACTAAAAAAACAGCAGACGTCAGGAGCACGTTCGGGCGCTAGCAAGTATATGTGGAGAGGTAGCCGGCATCTCTAAGGTGCTAGAAGAGCAACAGAAGGAAGACGGAGTAGCATAAAATTAGACTTCAGAAGCTCTGACGCAAGTCTTTGCAAGGGTGCAAGACGAGCATTCCGTGACTGATCCGCATAGCCCAAGGGGCTTTGTAAGATCAGGCGAGGCAGCTCTTTCTCAATTCTGGAACGGCTACGATTACAACAAGAAACAAGCCGCGAGGTGCGACGCAAGAGGTCCGCACGGTCAACGTCCCAGTAGTATCTACATAATCATCAAAAATATTAAACACAATAATAGTTTTGAAAATACTACTACTTTAAATAATAATAATGAGATGTATTCATAGCAGTAACAGGTCCAATGACTACGTAAAGTTTTTGGTCGATGGGGAAAATTTTATTAACTTCCCAGTATATGGGAAGTTCTTGTAATCGCCTCGAAAATCGAAATTGAAATTTTCATCTTTTCTTTACGTTTTGAGGTCTATAGAGTATATATAAAGTGTTTCTAGAAAGAATTATGTATGTATGTGTGTGTGTGTGTGTGTGTGTACGTACGTACGTACGTATGTGCGTTCGCGGGCAGTTTTTCTACGAGCATAACTCACGTAAACAAAGTCGTATCGACTTCGTTAAGGTGTCCATCGAAGCGTCTTTGCAATTTTAAGAGCTGATTAGTTTTTGGGACACTTCGGTCGGGGGGGTTTGCGGTTTTCACCCCTTGAAGGTCAAACCTGTCATGCACTGTATCTCGCGAACCAAATGTACGATTTGCTACATCAAGATGTCAATCGACGCGTATTAACATTTTCGTGATTTTCTCAAATTTTTAAAAAAAATTGTTGTAGCGATTTTTTAATTTTTTTAAAAAAAGTGCAAAAAATTGGAGTTTTTTTTCAAAAACATCAGGTTTTTAACTTTATTACCAAGTCCCAGTAATCAATATTTATAAAATTTATATACTCCAAACAATTTTTACAGAAACATCATCAAAACTTACCCTCATGATTACGTAAAAAATTAAATCAAAAATAAAAAATCATTAAAAATCATCATGATTTTCGAGGTCATTTTTATCATTCACTATATCTCACGAACCAGATATAATATTTGCATCATTATGGTGTCAGTTGACGTTTATTAACATCTTTGAAAAGTTTTTAACATTATAAAAATTCGTTTCATCCGTTTTTTAATATAATAGAAGAAAATGCGAAAAATTATGGTTTTTTTCATAATTTTTTTTTTAACTTGATTTACACAGCATAGTGATACCAGTTTATAAAATTTATACATTTTCATCAGTTTTTGAAGAAAAACCAGCAAAATTTTCGTCCATGATTATGAAAAAAAATAAATTAAAAATAAAAAATCATTCAAGGTGACCATGTAAAGAGGGTTCATACGAATGATATTACTTTATATCTTTTATTCTAAATTAATTGTTGTAAATTCAATCAAAGTTTTAAAATATCTGCATAATTTGAGCAGATTTTTGATAGTTTTTACAGTTTTTCAATTAAAAAAACTGCTTAAATTTTGAAAACCATCAAAATTCAATCAAATTTGTATTTGTGGTAATCAATGCTTTGAATGGTGATATGTTTTATAGTCAATACTTTGCAAGATCATATGCTTTGAAAAGCTCTCATCGAATAAAAAACTGTAGTTTTTAGTAGATTCATTCTTTAGTTATCGTAAGATTTCAATAACCATCATCATTTGTAATACATTTTACTTTTTACATGCAATTGAACATATTTTTGACTGCATATACAAAAATTTTCAAGACCAAAAAGGTCCCCACCGATTGATCTGCGTGAATATTTCATCTGTCCTCATCGACCAAAAACCTTACGTAATCAATGGACCCTCCCGTAGACGATATGATTCATATTAACTCATTCCTGTTACTGCTATGAATACCTCTCATTGGTATTATCTAAAGAGTATTATTTTCAAAATTATAATTGTGTTTAATGTTGTTGATGTTTATGTAGATATTACTGGGAAGTTGACCGTGTGGACCTCAAGGGTCGCACCTCGTGGCTTGTTTGATTGAATATTCATGCGAATGAATCGGTGGGGCATGCCAAAGCTTTTTACGTTATTTGTTATTTTCATATCCATGCTTGAAGGCAAAAAGGGCTCTAGCAAAAATGAATGCAGTTTTTCCTATTACGCCTACTGAAGAGATTTTGTCGCGTGATCGTCATTTTGAATAGTTGCGTTCAAAATTGCCATCACTTCGGCATAATCACTGAATTTGTATATTTTCACGATTTTACATCAATGAGATTAATAACTAATTTTGAATTTCTGTTGGTCTTGAAATATATTGAATATGCAGTCAAAAAAGGGTGGTATTGCATGTAAAAATTAAAATGCATTACACATGATGATGGAGGAAGTAATTGAAATCTTATGATTACTGGAGAATAAATCTACTTAAAACTACATTTTTTTTATTTCATGGAAGCTTTTTCAAGCATATGATCTTGCAAAGTATTGACTACAATATATTTCACTATTCAAAGCGTTGATTACCACAAATGCAAATTTGATTGAAATTTTCTTTCTTCTCAAAATTTAGGCAGTTTTTATATTAAAGTTAAAACACTGTGAAAACTATTAGAAAGCTGCTCAAATTATACAAATATTATAAGACTTGGATTGAATTTACAACTTCCTTAAAATGAAATATATATGGTAATATCATACCCTCTATACATGATATTTTTCGATGATTTTTAACTTCCCAGTATATGGGAAGTTCTTGTAATCGCCTCGAAAATCGAAATTGAAATTTTCAACATTTCTTTACGTTTTGGGGTCTGTAGAGTATATATTAAGTGTTTTTAGAAAGGGAGATGTATGTGTGTGTGTATGTACGAACGTACGTACGTATGTACGTATGTACGTTCGTGGACACTTTTTTCTACGAGCATAACTCACGTAAACAAGGTGTTAAGGTGTCAATCGAAGCGTCTTTGCAATCTTAAAAGCTGATTAGTTTTGTGAAAACTTTGGCCGGGGGGGGGGGGGGTTGCTGTTTTGCCGGTTTGAAGGTCATTTCTGTCATGCGCTATATCTCGCGAACCAAACATATGATTTCACTGATCAAGGTGTCAATCGACGCGTACTGACATTTATGTCATTCGTACAAGTTTCTGAAAAATTCCTTGGAGCCCTTTTTTTAATTTAAAAAAAAAAAGTGCAAAAAATTAGAGTTTTTTTCAAAAACAATAAATTTTTAACCTTATGTTCAAGTCCACGTAATCAATGTTTATATAATTTTTATACTCCAAACAGTTTATTCAACAATTCTATCAAAATTTTTTCTCATGATTACAAAAGAAATCAAATAAAAAATGAAAAATCATTAACAGTCAACAAGATCTCCAAGGTCATTTCTGTCATGCGTTATATCTCGCGAACCAAACATGCGATTTGCATAGTTTAGGTGTCAATGGACGCGTATTAATATTTTTGCGAATCTGTCGAATTTTTAAAAAAATCCTTAAAGCCGTTTTTCAATTTAAGAAAAATAGGGCAAAAAGTAGGTTTTTTCATAAACAATAAATTTTTAAACTGATTTGCGAAATATAGTAATCAATGTTTATAAAATTTCTCTACTCCAAACAATGTTTGTATAAACATCACCAAAACTTTTTGTAATGACTACGTAAAAAATTAAAAATAAAAAATCCTTAAAAGTCATCGTGATTTTCAAGGTCATTTTTATCATGTTGCGGATCATTTCATTGAAATTTTCTTTATTTTATACCAAATCAATAATCAATTTAAATTTCATCATTACACTATCAAGTAATCGCCATTGGCAGTACTCAAACTCAATTTACTAATCCACCACTTGCACTGTCACTCTCGAGAGGTGAGAAACGCGTTTCTGATGTGGTGAGTTCAGGTGATCGAGCGAGAAGGGGTTTTTTTGGGTGCGGTCGCCCATCTGATTGGACAAAGGTATCGGATTGCCATATATGGTCATAAAAATTATTCGACGCGAGCGGGTGGAATATGTGTGTGTGAGCAGGGAGTGTGAATCGAGGAGCCGTGGTGCACGGACATGTTGATAAAAGTAAGTAAATGGTGGACAAGAGTCGCAGAAGGTAAAATGTAGTGGCAAATTTGAATTTCGGTACGACTTCAACAAAAAAAATGAAATGAAGGTCCAACGAGACAGGCAGCGATTGAAAGACGTGGCAACGAAGGAGTAGCAAGTCTCGAGAGCAGTTTTACGCGTTTGCCAGCGGGAAGCGAGTGGCGAAGCTATAAAGGGGATAGCGTGTGGAGTTGTCCTGGAAGTTGTTGCGTTCCTTTGGTCGTTCGCGCAATCAGCAGCGATCTTGGCAATCGCACAAGTCCGAGGTCAGATTATCGAGGCTGTGAGATTGATCGCATCCTCGTAGCGTAAAGTCATCACGAAAAAGTCCAAGTCGAGTCCGCGCAGTATGCGAGGGGTGAATTTGCTACACTATTAAGGAATGTTCCAGCTAGTGGTATGTATTTTTCTAACCTACGAATATATCCAAGAGAAAGTATGGTGGTATGGCAGGAATAGCAAATTGGGCGATTGGAATGCCTGTCGACGTTCTAAAACAGTCAATTATAAACGGCTCCCGAAGGAACGTATAAAAACGGCACTCGTCACATCTTCAGGGAACTGATAAAAAGTGAAGGACCTTTGGCGCTTTCCAAAGGTGTAACGCCTGTTATGCTGAGAGCTTTCATATCGAACGCACATGTTTTATTGTTTTGAAGTGCTTATGAATTCTAGAATGTTGTCGCATCGGGATTGTAACGATCAGTGTTAAAGTAGATCTTAAGAAGAGTTATATATGTCGTTAAGGTGTTGTTTTCTAAAATAAAGTGAAATCTAATATGAAGTGAGTTTTGATGGTTATCTCCTCTCCTCAGCGTGATCGCGATCGAAATGTTGTTCGAGTTTTTTTTTCATTTTTGTGATTAGCGCACGACTCGGTGAGCCAGCCGGTTTCGAAATTTTTTATCTACGGTCGCCACTATGCGGCCACAGTTGGTGGGTGCTCCACACGGGGGCCTCCTTTCGGTGGTCATCTTCCATGTTGCGTCCGAAGTGACGAGGCACATGGGGGATGATTGGCTGGGAGGGAGGTGAGTGAATGTGGGGCACGCAATAACCATTCACTATATCTCACGAACCATATATAATATTTGCATCATTATGGTGTCAGTTGACGTGTATTAACATTTTTGTGAAGTTTTTAACATTATACGAATTCGTTTCAGCCGTTTTTTTAATGTAATAGAAGAAAATGCAAAAAATAAGGGGTTTTTTTCATAGAAAATATATTTTTAACCTTATTTGCACAGCTCAGTAATAAATATTTATAAAATTTATACATTCTTATCTTAACTTTTTTCCATGATAATGAAAAAAATTCAATTAGAAAAATAAAAAATCATTCAAAGTGACCATGTAAAGAGGGTTTATACGAATGATATTACCTTATATCTTTTATTCTAAAAAAATTGTTGTAAATTCAATCAAAGTTTTAAAATATTTGCACTACTTGAGCAGATTTTTAATAGTTTTTATAGTCTTTTAATTTAAAAAACTGCTTAAATTTTGAAAACCAACAAAATTTCAATCGAAATTGCATTTGCGGTATCAACGCTTTGTATGGTAAAATGCTTTGTAGTCAATACTTTGCAAGATCATATGCTTTGAAAAGCTTTCATCGAATGAAAAACTGCAGCTTTTAATAGACTCATTCTTAAGTAATCGTAAGATTTCAATAACCATCATTATTTGTAATACATTTTACTTTTTACATGCAATTGAACCTATTTTTGACTGCACATACAAAATTTTTCAAGACAAAAAGGCCCCCACCGATTGATCCGCGTGATTATTTAATCTGTCCTCATCGACCAAAAATCTTACGTAATCAATGGACCCTCTCGTAGACGATATGATTCATATTAACTCATTCCTGTTTCTGCTGTGAATACCTCTCATTGTTATTACTTAAAGCAGTATTATTTTCAAAATTATTATTGTGTTTAATATTTTTAATGTTTATCTAGATATTACTGGGAAGTTAACCATGTGGACCTCAAGGGTCGCACTTCGCGGCTTGTGTAAAACCACATCCGGAAGAAAAAATGGAGTTAGAATTACATACGAGTAATAGGTCGAATCACTAAACCTTCGTGATGTCATTTTTGGTGACTGAACTGAGCTGTTTAGATTAAACCAAAAGTTCAAATAGAATGGATTAATATGATATCAAAACTTTACAAATCTATACTCCTACATTAATGAACATGCTCTATAACCCATTGGTAATCCGGAAATATATAAAAGAGAAAACATTTCCATGAATTCGGAAAAACTCTCAATGCATGGTTTTATCACCTGCACCATTGTAAATCCAAATGAGTTTTCCTACCTGTATTACCCTTCAAGAAAAATCAAAAGCTGTTTTTGCACTATAAAGAATTTGTGCATCTGAAAAAAGAGTGTTAGGATGCCTACATTATGAGAGTGGAGGGAAATTACTGAGACATGGGCTATACTTGAGGTAAGCTTAGCTGTAAACAAAGTATATGAAATTAAAACTGTGTATTAGGTATGGAAATATTATCCTACGGTATACGATCCCAATACAATAACAGGGGGTCTTTTAACAGAATACGTCAACACTTCCTTAAAGATTAAACAAGAAGCTAGTGAGTGGGATAGTGTATGAATGCACAACGGAAGAAAGAAAATATAGATTTATAAAGTCATTTAACATTAAGGAAGATATTATCTTAGACATAAAAGAAGTCCAGACAAATTCGCGTAGACGTCACACTGCAAAAATATGTGTTAACTCGTTTTGGGGTGAATTTGCTCAGAGGGAAAATCACACTCACACCAATGTTGTAAAAAGTTTTAAAGAATTAGGTGATTTTATTTATTTATTTATTTGAAGCCAAAGCAAGGCATAAATATAGTACAATTTGATACGTACAGTCAAAATATAGTTAAAAGTAATTATAAAACTAAGGAAAGTGAGTTGGAAAGTGGAAGGAGCTTCGGAAGGGCCCTTATCAATTTAATTTGTAAGAGGCCTTAGTGATGTTGGATATGTACTGTCTACCCATACTGTTAAATAACTTGCAGCATCTATTGATGGGCTCATTCTCTGCATAGGTAGTGCTGTGCTGAGTTTCTTTGAGCAAACGGGTGTGTCTCGTTTGTCTGACTATATCGTTAAATATAAGTTGCCTTGATAGAAACTCTGAATGAATCCTACCCTGAATGACATCTAAGGCGAAGCAGCAGCACGCGATCATTCTTCTGGATGACAGAGTGGTTAGATTAAGAATACCGAGCCTGTGCATGTACGGTGGCAATTTGTTAAAGGATTTTGGGTTGTACATATCCCTCAAGGCAAAGAGAAGAAATTGCTTTTGCACTGATTCAAATCTGTCGCTATGTATCTCAAATATCGGATTCCAGACAAAACATGCGTATTCTAATAGCGGTCGGACAAGGAAAGTGTACAAGGATTTAGTTACCCAAACATTCTTAAACTCTTTAGCGCGTCTCTTAATAAAGCCGAACTGCTTTGTAGCTTTAGCTAGTATAGTGTCGTAATGTGTAGTGAAGCGCAATTTTTGGTCCAGAACAACCCCGAGATCAACGACCCTATCTACTTTTGCTAGTTGTCTGTCAATAAGAAGGTATGTGCTGTTCAAAGGAATTTTTTTCCGCGAAAAGCTATTGACTTGACATTTGCTAGTGTTAAGGTGAAGTTTGTTACGTTTGCACCATTGTTGAAGCGATAATAGCTTCGATTGAAGGAACAACACATCTTTTTGCGAATCTATGGTGTGATAAATTTTCAAATCATCTGCGTAAAATAGATGAGGTATGTCCGACAATTCTTCAGACAAATCAGACAAGAAAATGTTGAAAAGGAGAGGGCCGAGATGACTACCCTGAGGGACGCCCGAAGTGACTTTTATCTTTTTTGATTTGTGTCCTTGAAATTTTACAAACGGACTTCGATTAGAAAGGTATGAATATAGCCAATCTAGCAGAGACCCCTGAATACCGAATTTCTGTAGTTTACATTTTTGAATGCCATGATCGACACTATCAAAGGCTTTGCTAAAATCAGTGTAAACTGTGTCAATTTGCTGCCCCTGTTCCATCGCCTTAAGAGTATCTGAGATTAACAGCATAAGGTTTATAGACGTTGAGCGGCCTTTTCCGAATCCGTGCTGTTGTTCATTTAGAAGCGGGTCAATTGTTTTCGTGAGTTTATCACATAACACCTTTTCAAACAACTTAGGTATAGTTGAAAGGATTGCAATTCCTCTATAATTTTCAATAGAGTGTTTATCTCCGCTTTTGAAAATAGGTATGACATTGGAAAATTTCCAACAACTCGGAAAGACACCTGACGAGAGAGATTTGTTAAAGATGATGTGAAGTGGTAGGACTAGGTAAGAACAATGGTATAGGAACAAAGGTGGAAGTTGATCTGGTCCGGGGCCTTTATCTAGGTCCAGCTCTTTGATGGCTTCTCTAATATCATCGTTATTCAGACTCATGTCTTTAACAACCTGTGTTCGAATAGTCCGAAAGTCTTCCAAATCAATAGACTTAGGTAGGCTAGCAGGATGAAAAGCTTCTTGGAAATGATCAGCAAATTACTTGACTATTTGATGACGTATTCCCATGTCTAGTCATTGTAGTCGGATATCCCGATGCTTTTATCTTAATATTTACGAAATCAAAGAACTTTTTTGGATTTTGAATAATATTTTCTCCAGTAATGGTGACATAATTTTTATACGCTTCATGGGATCTAGTGGAAAACTCGTTAGCCAAAATAGCGTATTTCTCCTTGATCACGTCATTGGCATGGCCTTTATTACTTTTTAATGTTTTATATATTTTGTTTCTTTGATTTCTTAAGTGTTTGAGATCTCTATCTAGCCAAAGCTCGGATAGTTTGTCCGGTTTCTCTATTTGGGGGACATATCTTTCAGTGGCGTCAAAAATTATCTGATAAAATAAGGACACAGAGTCCTCAACATCTAATGCTGAAAGAGTTATGTCCCAGTCAATACTAGCTAAGCAGTTCTTGATGCCTGGGTAGTCAGCATTGCGAAAGTCATATACAATATGATCATTGTATGATTTCGAACATTTCAGATCTGTGGTGCGATGCTCAACGGTAAAAGCTGAGTGGTGCTTAGTGTTAAAGAAGAGGTTTTCTCCATCAATAGTTGAGCTGACCACCACATCGTCATAGAAATTGGTGAATATCAAGTCTAACCAATTACCATTTTGGTTGGGCGTCGAAGCCGCTTGCTGCAAATCATTGCCATAAAAAGTACTAACAAGATTTACGTCGGTGGAGTCTTTTATGTTTACGGGAAGTAGGAAGTTATCCTTGTCATCAGCTACGAAAGATAAATGTGGACAATTGCAGTCTTCCAGAATAATAATCTTATCATCCTCTTTCATGCGAGTCAATACAGATGAAACCGTCTCACAAAGGTCATTATAGATCTGTTCATCTGAACATACATTCATACTCCTGGTGTAGTAATCTGTTCCTTATTACCAGTGTCTAAAGACACGTTATGGATCACTAGCACAAATACAGAAGAAAATATAAATATGTTCCTACTTACTTTACAGCATACGCTAGACTTAGAATCTATGAAGTGTAAGAAAAAGTCGGTAGAAGAATATTTTTTTGTGACACTGACAATTTAATTTTTGGAGGTGATAGAACTTTCCCTATTCCGTTCGCAATATCTAAATTTCTAGGCGATTTAACCAATGAGATTGAAAATTGCGGTCCTAAAACTTACAGTCCAAAGGTCGAAATAAGAAATCAACGTGAGTATATTACAAAATGACAAAATTGCCAGCGGAGGCCCCAAAACAAAATCAGTATGAGTTCGCTCACATAAACGTGCTAAGTTGGAGTGATGGTAGCGCTATTTAAAACACAATAACTTAAATCATGCAAGAATACTGTGCAAGGTGATGTAAAGGAGAAATTTATTAGAAAATATTTTTTAACGCCCAATATCGTTCAGCTTAATCTAGCGAACACAGGGCAACTCAAAATTTTACGACTTATCCAGTTCATGGTACAGCTGCTACAGCTTGATGCGCCGCACAGAATTGTATAAACATTAACATGAACCATCTTATAATCAGCTTCAACATCAATTCCATCAGGCTTCTTGATAATCCCACCGCTTGTAAAATTCTCTTCTTTACCATTCTTGAAAATAAAAAAAGCATTTTCTCAAGGCAGAAAATAGGGATAGACGGTTCAAATAATTGATTTGTTTTATTTCATAAATTAATAATAAACCTATTGAAAAACATGTTCCCCAAATTTTTAAATGGAATTTCCGACACATTCTATTGTTAAAAGACATCAAAATGCGTAGCTCTTTTTCAGGCTCCGAGCGCTCCTATTTTTTTCAAACATGTTTTCATCAAAACAACTTTTTTGAACTTGCGTACACGCTAGTCTGAATAGTTTCTAACCAATCATTTTGTAAATTGTCCGTTACTTTCTTCATAGTATTGTGCTCTATATGAACTTAGAATCGGAATATTATCATTATTTAATATGGTGTTTCTTTTTTGCGAAATATTTGTAAACAAGCCGCGAAGTGCGACCCTTGAGGTCCACACAGTTAACTTCCCAGTAATATCTAGATAAACATTAAAAATATTGTACACAATAATAATTTTGAAAATACTACTAATTCAAATAATAATAATGAAAGGTATTCATAGCAGTAACAGGAATGAGGTAATATTAATCATAGCATTTACGGGAGCATGATTACGCAAGGCTTTTGGTGGATGTGTGATGATGATTGATTACCACAAATGCAAATTTGATTGAAATTTTGATGGTTTTAAAAATTTAAGCCGCTATTTTTAATTAACAGACTGCAAAAATTATTCAAAATCTGCTCGAATTATCCAAACATTTTAAATCTTTCATTGACTTTACAACAAAGTCTTTAGAATAAAAGATATAAGGTAATATCAATCGGAAGAACCCCTTTCATATGGTAACTTTGAATGATTTTTTATTTTTAATTGAATTTTTTTTCAGAATTATGAAAAAAGTTTTGCTGGTTTCTCTTCAAAAACTGATGGGAATGTATACATTTTATAAACATGTATTACTGTGTTGTGCAAATCAGGTAAAAAAACTATTTTTTATGAAAAAACTATTTTGTATGAAAGTTTTCTCAGTTTATTAAATTAGAAAAACTGCTGAAACGGATCTTTATAATGTTAAAATAATCAAAAAGATTTTAAAACACGTCGATTGACACCTTAATGATGCAAATATTATATCTGGTTCGTGAGATATGTGGATGGAAGAAATGACCTTGAAGATCATGATGACTGTTAATAATTTTTTATTTGATGTTTCTTGTTATCATGAGGAAAAGTTTCGATGGTGTTTTTACAAGCACTGCTTGAAGTATATAAATTTTATAAAAATTGAATACTGTCTTCCGTAAATCAGGTTAAAAAACTATTGTTTATAAAAAAACCTAATTCTTTGCACTTTTTGTTCTTAAATTAAAAAACGGCTCAAAATTCGACAGATTCACACAAATGCTAATACGCGTCGATTGACACCTTAACTATCCAAATCGTATGTTTTGTTCGCGAGATATGTATAACGCATGACAGAAATGACCTTGAAGATCATGATGCCTGTTATTGATTTTTTATGTTTTATTAATATTTTTCCGTAATCACGAGAAACAGTTCTGATGTTGTTTTTACAAACACTGCTTGAAGTATATGAATTTTATAAAAACTGAAGACTTTCGTCCGTAAATCAGGTTAAAAATTTATTGTTTACAAAAAAACGTAATTTTTGGCACTTTTTTTTCTTAAATTAAAAACCGGCTCCAGCGATTTTTTTCAAAAATTTGAAAGAATCACATAAATGTTAATACGCGTCGATTGACTCCTTGTTCAAAATAATCGTACGTTTGGTTCGCGAGTTATAACATATGACAGAAATGACCTTCAAAAAGGCAAAACAGTAAAGCCCCCGACCGAAGTTTCCAAAAAACTAATCAGCTCTTAAGATTGAAAAGACGCTTCGATTGACAACTCAACGAAGTCAATACGACTTTGTTTACGTGAGTTATGCTCGTAGAAAAAAGTGTCCACGAACGTACAGCTCATCGAGTACATATCATCCAGCTTTGTTCATAAGCCCGCAGATATTCACTGCTGGAGTGATGCGCGTCATGTACTTTGTTTACTTAAAACAGCACCTGCCAAGTTAAAAGTCTTTGAGGCAAATCGAGTCAGCGACATTATTACAACCCTTCCAAATGTACGCTGGAAATACGTACTAACGTCACAAAACCCGGCTGATTGCGCTCAGGACCTAAAAAAGTTTTCCCTGTGGTGGTCAGGGCCTCCGTGGTTACAAAAAATTTCACAATGGCCAGATCAATTGGATCTTAATCACTTCACAATTTTCTCGTTTGTTTCAGTGCCGAATAATGAAGGGGAGGATGTCGGTTTTTGGTTAGATAGGTTTCATAGTTTCAATAGATTAATAAGAGTAATTTGATTTTTTTTTTGCGTTGGACCCCTTCTCGATGTAATCAAAGGTCTACGCCTTTGTCAGCTGGAGAATTGGACTCCGCTCGTACTTAGGTTTTGCAATTTGATCAGTCGATTCACTTCTCGAATGAGGTGAATAATCTTCGAAATGGGATGCAAATCTTGAAGGGAAGTAAACTGGCTCCTCTCAGGCCCTTCATGGACTCAAATGGGCTCCTAAGAGTTAGAAGCCGTATAAAAGAGTGTCCGCATTTGACGTACAACGAAAAACTTCCAATTATCTTAGACAAACGTAGTAGCTTGTCGCAAATCTTAGCTTGGGACTTTCATCAAATGTATTTACACGGCGTTTCCCAATTAATTTTGTCAGCAATTTCGAGAAAATACTTCATCGTTTGTGGAAAGCGAGTTGTGAGAACTGCTGTAAGTAAGTGTTCTAGATGCTTGCGCTATTCAGGTCTTTGCCTCTCCCAACATATGGCTTCATTGCCTCGGGACAGGCTAGTTTATGAGTATGCATTTGCTGCTACAGGGTTGGATTATGCGGGACCAATCGAAGTGACTCCATCGAGGGGAAGAGGTATCACCTCAAGCAAAGGCTATATATGTTATTTTGTTTGCCATGCTTCTCGCGCTATTCACGTTGAGATTGTCGCGTACGTAACTTCTAAAGCTTTTCTCGCCACCTTTCACAGGTTTATAAGTAGACGTGGTCTACCGAAACAAATTCGCAGCGATCAAGGCACCACGTTCACAGGAGCAGAAAAGGTGATCCGTGACGTTTTATTTTCCGGAAAATCACCGGAGTTCCAAAACGTAAAGGAATACATTGGTAATTTGGGCATCTCGTGATCTTATTCACCCCTGTGTGGGCCGCACTTTGGTGGCATTTGGAAGCCATTTCTTAGTTGGTCGCCCATTAGAACCCTACGACCGGCTTCCATCGAGTCCGACCCGATCATAACGTACCAAGACAGATACATGCTTCTCTTAGCAATGAAGAACAGCTTCTGGAGTAAATGGAAAAAGAAAGTCTTGCATCATATGTTGCAATCCAATAAGTTGTACTTTCTTCAAAGAAACCTTTCAGGTAGATGACTTAGTGCTCACAAAGGACGAGTTAACTACCCCTTTCTACTGGCCTTTGGCAAGAATAACTAAGATCTTAAGCAATAGGTCCGGTTTAGTCCGATTCGTGATGGTTAAGGCTGCGGAATCAATTTTTGATCGCCCGGTTTATAAGCTCGTTTACTTACCTCTTTCAGGGGCAGCTCAACAAGCATATCTTTTCTTATACTATAGCATCAGCAGTGGCGTACCCAAGGGGGGGGGGGGTTTACGGGTTCAAATCCTCCCTTGAAGTGGTCAGGACCACGCTCACTCGTGATTATTACCCTGATTTGATTCACGTTCTCATTCACAGCTGAGTGAAATGATAGTGCGGCATCAAATCACTATTTGTCGACAAGGAGCCTTGAACTAGCGTTAACCACTAAGTCACCCACTTTAACAACTATTCGCCGAGACACTCTGGAACGTGGGAGTTTAGTGAGACTCAGTATCTCTATGCAATAAGATCTTTCATCTATTCCAGAGTAAAACCCATATGTGCCTGGTTTACGGCCTATGGTGCTTTAAGAGATCTCACCTAGGGGTGATGCGGGCATAATTTGCACAAATTGGATCCGTGTGTGCCGTTATCTTTTACTTATTGTATGAAGCCTAGCAATTTTATATATACATACAGAGTTGGTAGGAACATTAGAATATGGTCAAATGATTGAAAGTTTTCGAAGTAAAATTCCAGAAAACTGTAATTTATTTAATTCGCACCCATATCTTAATAGCAACAGCTATATTTTTGTATGTTTCTTTCTATCTTTGATCAGGACCCCTCAAAAAAATGGATTGTTTTTATTTTTTGATATGATTTGTAATCTGAGTACTAGGCCTATTGGGGACACCTCATTAAAAAAACGCATACAAAAAGTCTACCTCATGCGTTACGTGGAAATGACGACAAATTTGCTTGAGAGTGCAGAGTTGTTTCCCTGCATGGGCTGCAAACAAGCTTAGCCAGCCCTGAATATAATGATAATATTTTAATATTTTGTCTGTGCTTAGTGACAGTTTCACTTTCCCATGGCATTTAATTCATTAGTGGTTTCCTTTCCTGGCCTGTAGGTATTGAAGGCGTTTCAATACATGTACTTGCAAACATAGACTTCACGGTTCCTAGGAAGTCTACAAATACTGTGTAGATTCTTTCACACGTCAAGCGCATAATTTTATAATTTGAATGCAAATATCATGAATGATTCAAGTTAATGAAACCTGACATGCAATCGGGCTAAAGTCTGCCAGAATTATTTTTGGAGGACTCCAACTTTGACCGGTGTAAAAGTATGATTAAGTATGATTACATAATTACCGAAGCACTAGCAAAAGTACCTAGTCAAGACTTCAAAAATATGACCCCCCCTTATCAAAATCCTGCCTACGCTACTGAGCATCAGGTCTGAGGGACTCTGGGTGGCTCGTGAGAGTTAGGTAGATTAGGTTAAGTTACTGCGAAAGGTACCAATTTACCAATTTATATAGTAATCTTACTTTCTTTTTGTAAAAAGTTGGTAGCTTTTCTATGATAGATCAAGTATTTGTTTCCTAGTATTAAGTAAACATCGAGACCAGAATCTAAAAATTCCGATTATTACTTTAGTTTAAGTGTATACATATACGGTAAAAACCTACTATTTTTAATATTTTGTTTATCGTTCGTTACAGCTTTATTTTGCGTAACGTCCACTCTCACACCGTAGCCGATCCTGGCCACGGTTTGGGCAATCCCATCCGGCTGAAACCGGCAACCAACGACCGAATAGGGAGCTTGAAACAAGTGACACAAAAGCCGGAAACGCGACGTCCGCTTCGCCACCACACACAATACCGACAATCTAATTAACTGAACTAGTTTATTTTCTTTTAAAAACCTAGCAAATTCCTATCTTTACTTATACCTACTTACAGTTTTTTCATCCATCTCCTTAAACCTTCTTCCGCCGCACGTTATCGGATAACGCTTAATGTTCGGTAAATAATGTAATGTAGGGTCAATTAGTTTTGGCCTTATTTGTGTTGTTGTTGCCGTCCTTTCTAACTTGGCTCCACTCCTTCTATTGAATGAATTCGTACAATCTTGGAAAGGTAGCGTAGATGTCGCTTTCTTCGTACTGTTCAATGTTGTGCGGGTTGGTTTGGTTGGATTCGCTCGTCTGGCTGTTGGAGATGCGTACGCACTATTTAACAGAAAACTTCCTTTCACTTATACTTCATGAGTGTTCTTCTGGTATTTGGAATTTTTTCAAATTGCTGACCTTGAAAAGCATCCTTATAATCCACTTTAAACTCTCGGAAAAATATCATAAATATTCTTATGGATCAATTCATGAACAGTTCACTTCGGTTAAATGTTTTTAAAATTCAGTTTCTTGGTCTCAGCACTCGTCTTTACTTTCTCTATATACTTTCATAGCCAAAGAAGGGAAATTACTGTAGAAAAATTTTCTCTGTTAGATTTGCGCTGTCACGCCATCGCACACCGCACTTTTATTACTCGAAGATCTGAACTCGAAAACTGCACCGCTCAAGCTTCACACCCAATAAAGATCGACACCCAAACCGCACTCGCTTTCAACTTCTCCAACTCCGCACCGTCAGCTGTTCCCGCCATCCTATTTATGCGAAAATCCCGTCCCGTTGCTTCATCGACGGTCAATGGCCCACGAATTTGCTGACCTCATCAAAGTTTCCTAGCTTAGGACCGGTTTTGGCGACGCACGTCAGCTGGCGTTCGAAGCTTCGTGGGTTTGGTCAGAGCGTTGCACCTCGATGCGGGGGGAATGCTGCGACTGCTGTTTGTGGGATGTGGTTGGAGTGCTGGTATATATATATATATATATATATAGGGGAATGTCGTCAAGGTCGGACATAGTTTTGACTAAAGTCCATATCTTTTGTTTAGAAAACAATTTTTGCACTCCAAGGCTGCTTAGAGGAAGATGAAATGATTACAAACCTTTTGACAAAAAACTAAAGTTATTGAACTCAAGGAAAAAAAGGAGTGAGCAATTAAAAAAGAAAAGAAATGTAGTCAAGGTTGGTCCATGTCATCAAGGTTGGACCACCCTCAAAAAGTAATCGAAAAAATTGTTATGAATGAAGGCAATGCATTTTTTGCTTTTGCAAATCCAAGATAGCAATACCACACACAAATAAAGTAAAAACTTGGCAACGTCTTATTTAGACTCACAATTTTTGCACACAAAAAACTTTTTGCGATGTTCGCGCATTTCAAATGCACTTCTTTATTGCATTCAATGCATGCAATATAGTTTTGCCTGTTTAAATGCAGTGGCATCACTTTGAGGCGAACAATGCAAAAGTCTCTTCCTTCAGATTCTGGAGAGGACTTTTTTGAGGCTTTTTAAGGAGGGCGTCCTCTTTTTGCTGGAGTCGTCAATTCACCCTTCGATAATCTGCGTTTTTTGAGCGTTTTGGATTTTTCTCGCGAAAGTCATAGACGCTTTCTGGTGAAGTTAATACGGTGCTTTCCATTCCACGTCTTCCACGATTAGACTTTGGCACCAGCGGGACAGCTTGCATTGGTCCAATCTTCAAGCTTGTCCTTGGCACATTGAACATAGTTGAAACGCCTCTCAGTGTCCGATTCTCCAATTTAACGGCCTTGATTTCCCTTATCACATTTTCCACATCGATTTTCCCATGATCGCTTTTTCGCTTGTATCTGGAATGTCTTTTGAAAATTGAAAATTGATCAATTCGTCACAATACAATCATTTCTTTAAAAAAAGTGGGTGGTCCAACCTTGACGACGAAATTGGCCCAACCTTGACAACATGCATCATATAACATTGAGACACACCGCAGCAAAACAAAGTATACAAATGAGCAGTCCATAAAATATATTGTTAATTACGAATTATATAATATAAAAAATTGCTTTTCTTGGGAATTCCATGCTTTGGATGCAATTTATACGGCTTGTTGAGGCAACAGAGAAAAACTTTTGGGCCTTTCAAAAAGTCACGTCAGCACTACACTTTTGATAGACGAGCTTGACACGGACAGTCCCACACAAAAGTTTGGTACTAACTTAAGTAGTATTGACAAGTTAGCTCATAGATGTCACTAGACACATCCGAAAAAAAAACACCGATGGTCCGACCTTGACTAGGGTCCAACCTTGACGACATTC